>PVJH01004163.1:0-129911 GCA_004026705.1 Nesogale talazaci
TTACCCCTTTGGGATAAGAAAAGACAAACAAACCCTCACCATAAACTTCTGAGCTGACCACTTTAACAGGCTCAGCATATTCCGTTAGTAAACACTTTTTAATTGGACCTTTCTTTTTCTTAAGGCAACCTAATGAGAGTGCGACAAGTTAATTACTGAGAGAACTAGTCTATAGTCATCTTTTGATAGCAGAGCCATGTTTAATTTATCTGTAATAAACCCACGAATGTATAAGTAGAACCCTGGCAGTGATGCCTTTTTATTTACCCTGGTGTGACATAAGAAACACACACAACATACACACACACACACACACACACACACACACACACTATAGCTAGATGGTGGCAAATTGTCGGGCTCATATCTAACCAGGGTCAAAGCTGCAGCCTTTGCAATTCAATTTTAGAGAATATCAAGGATGATGTGGGTCTCCATAAGAATTCTTTCTATCACCAGGGATAAAAAACTAAACACAAAGTAGTTCAAATAAATTCATTTCCTGGTTCAGGCCACGGTAAAATTCAGGAAAATGTGGTCACCGTGGACTGTTGGAGACAGAGGCTCAAATCATATCGTGTGATATGTTTCTTTTTCATTGTTGGTAGCTGCCTTCTTCCATGTGTTGGATCTATTCTCTAACAGAATTTATCTTGGGAGATAAAGGAAGACCCAACACTGCTGGTCACTGACAAAGAGTGTGAGTCTCCTGGCAAGTTGCTCAGCAAAAGCTTCCTGTACCACTGTAAGTCTTGTTTTCCCATGAACCGTCACGGAACCCACACGAGTGGCTAAGGAGCTTAATGAGTTGATCCTGTAAGGCATGCCTCTTCCACAATCAGTGGGAATTTTGCCAAAACCTGTGGACCAAAGGAGGTAACCATACATACCTCTAGACATTCCTTTCTGTCACAAGAAGGGGGTTTGTGTTGTGTAACGTCTTTACACCTAAATTGTAGTAAATGCCAACTATACCATTACTAAATGGAGGGTGGGAGGTGGTACGCAGAGAGAGAGAAATGGGATCAAATCCCCTACTGGAGCTAGGAAGTAATGGAGTCCAATTGGGGGTTAGATAAGTCTCATTCGGAACTCCCTTTGGGTCTTCGTGCTGGCTGAGTCATCCGTCTCATGCTCAGTAGAACAAAGTTCTACCTGGCTGGTGCATTTCCATGACCTAGAGACACTCAGATGGTGGGGCTCCGTTGAGTTTTTATCAGATGATTTCCAATAGTCAATTTCCAGGCTTTTGTCCATACTCTGTCTTTGTCTCGAAGGATCAGTAAAACCTGTTCAACATCACAGTCACTTACAAGTCTTCACAGCCAGCTATTTTACCGGCAAGTTGAGAATTTTACCACCAAACTGCCAGTTCTACTTCGTACCCATTCCATCTCAAACTCAGAACATCGCTTGGCCCCCGGGTCACCGTGACAGAGTGCTGGATGGATGCGATAGGAAGAGGAACTCTGTGTCTAGATGCGCAGTCATCGATGAATTATGATGGCCTGCAAGTTCCGCACTAATTTCTTCAACTGCAGTTGTCTCCCCAGTTACTAAGCTCTGTTCGTCCTAATTAACCAGTTTGCAGACAATTTTTAAATCTATCAAGTAGTGTAATAAAATAATGAGTTTGACTGAGGAGAACTGGAAAGGTGGTGATTTCGCTGGGGAACTAGTAATTAATTACCAATTCCACTCGGGTCTCTTCTTCCTTTCTCTTGGCTACTTACCTCATAACCGTATCTTCAAGTCAGGAGAACTCTGTCAGGATATTAAGATGAAATATGCCTCCATGATTCCCTATGAATGAATTCGATTTAGTTCCTGATTAGACCCAGTTAATTTAGATGCCTTAACAATCCTGCTTGCAGGAAAGGAAATCAGTTGCGTGTTATGCCCAGCACATCTGATAACATCTCTAAGGATTTCCTCAACTAGGAAAATAAATTGAAAACCTTTTTCTCTGCTTCCAGATGTGTGTTTGGACTTAACATTCTTTGATCTTGATGGTTTTTATCAACAGGAAGTATAAGGGCCCGATTAGCTCGTTAAAATCCCAGAAGTTCTAAGTCCTTGATGATCTGCCCCTGTCTTCCTTTTTCCCCTCCACTTCTCCCACTCCTTGTTATGCACCCCATGGTATTTCATACAGCAGCCACACCACAATTGCCTTCATTACTGGCATTTATGAAATTCTACGTTAGCATTCTTCCACAGCCCCACCTCACTGGCCCCTAGGGGGCACTGCTTGCCTTGAACACTTGACCTGTCTAGACTAGCACATCCTTTTCTTCTGTTTTCTTAAACAGAAAAGAGACAGGCTGGCATTTCCACAAAGAGCATGGCTGAGAATGTGTGAGCGGATGAGGAACTAAACGAAGAATGTGCACACATGCCGAAAATTCTCGTGTTTTCTTATGAGCTTATGAATCCCAATCAAAATGACTCAGAGAGTGAGGCTGCTCAGCTCTGTCTAATCTGGTTTCCGGTGTTTGTTTGTGGATCTTCCTGAGTCCTTCTCCACTCAAGGGACTGCTGCATCCCCATCTTGAAGAAGCTAGTTCTAGGTACCTGAAAACAAGGCCCTCTTCTCAGAACTGTTAGAGTAAGTCTCTTTCGCTAGCAAAGTCACACACATTCCTCAAGTCCAGAATCTCTCCCCACATGCAAGGCTCTCTCACTGTGAACTAAAGCAGCGGTTCGCAAGGTGTCGTCTGTATCCCAACCTGGTCAACTTTCACTTGGGAGCTTGCTAGACGTGGTGCCAAAGCTCAAACCCCTCCAAGACCTACAATGTTAGGCTGGTTTGTCTAGAGAAACAGAAAACAGTGACACACATCTATGTACAAGAAATAATTTTATATCAAGAAGTTATTTCATATCAAACAGACATCCCAACTCAGTTAAACTCAAGTCCATAAATTCAGTGCTAGCCAGGGTCCTCATCAGAATCACAGAGCTGCAGATTGATAACAAAGAAAGAAGTGGAAAAACAGGGAGATCACAGGGGAATGAGTGCAAGACCTGGGGTGGGGGGGGCGTGGAGGTATGCCAGGGTGCCAACAGCTTTCAGAGCCAGGCAGCCCACATGGAGCCACCATTAGTCAGGCACAGGATCCTAGCAAGAGAGAAGGAGAGAGGGGGTGAGGAAGTGAGAGAGAGAGAGAGAGAGAGAGAGAGAGAGAGAGAGAGAGAGAGAGAAGTATTTGTCACTCTTATATAAAAGGCCAAGGTGTATTATCAGTCTATTACTTGATTGACAGGTTGGGCTCTGTTCCTACTGCCACATAAATACCATCAGGTTGCCATAAAGTGTAACAACCACACCTACTAAAATAGAAACTCCAAGGGTGGGTCCAATGATCTATGCTGTACAAAGTTCTCCTATTGATATAGATGTACATGCAAGCTCGAAAACCACTAGCTTGAAGAGCCCGGTCCAGTCATAAGAAAAATTGCAATGAAGAATCTATTCTGTAATAATGCTCTCAGCCTCACAGCTCTTAGAAGGCCTATAAAGAGGATCATAGAAGTGGGGTCTCTATAAGAATAACTGACTCACTATGAAGACCTGCATAGGGACCAGTAGAAGCCAACAACTTTGAGATTTCAAATTTGACTTCCCTGTTCATCCTTGTTAGTTTTTATTTATCTTACAGCAGAGGTTTTCCTTTAGTGAGTGTTAGAAATCTGAGTTTGTATGTCTCCTGCAATATTTTAGGTTATTTTTATCTGGCTGCCTGTACTGAAGAATTAAAATACTCTATGAAAACATTTGAATTTATGGATTTTCTTGAAAAATCTCCTGATTTTCCAGCTCTTGGCTTATTGTCCCTACATGGCCTCAATGAGCAGAAGCTGTGTGACAGCTCCTTTCTTTACACTTGTCGTTGTCCCCACTGATCCTTTCTGTTTCTCACCACTGAGGTTAGCTCTCAGCTGCTCTGTGTTCTATGATTTTCATGTTATTTTTTTGTGTGTGTATATATATATGTACTCTTTTGATTGCTTGATGTCAGTAAAAAGAACATACAAAGGACAGTAAAGAGGTTTCAATACAACGAGAAAATACATTTCTTTTTTTGAGAAAATATATATTTCTTTGGAGAAAATATAGTTTTAGTGAAACAAATAACAAATGTAAATATTTAATCTATAAAAGAAACATTCCTTTTACTGAAAGAATACAATGTAAGATGACAGCTGTGTATACTCCAGTTCAAATGACTCCTAAAATCCTTTTTTTGACTCCGTGATTATTTGCATATGAGACACCCACATTATAATGCTCAGTATTTCCCTCTTACTTCGCTGTGTCTCTTAGCGGGCATTCCATTCTGGTTCTTCTTAAGAACCACTAGTTTTTTTGTTGTGTTTTGTTTTACAGTTATAGACCAAATACTCTGAGTTGCCAACTCTGGGATGTCTCTGTCAACCCTCCCTCCCCTCCACCCACCCTTCACACAATCAAAGAAGATGACCAGGCTGAGTCTGGCAAGGAAGATTAATTCAGTTGTGTGTTCTCCTTTTACAAAGGTATCAAAGAGAAATACAATGCCCAGAATACAAGAGCTTGTTGGACTCTGACACCAATGATGCAGATGTTTAAACCTGTAGGTGTCAAACGTTAGATGGCAGAGTTAGGGTTAAAAAATGGTTGCAAGATAACTCATATGATTATCTTTGTTATTTGGGAGTGAGTTGTGATGGTCCAGTGGTAGACTTTCTGGTCGATGTACCTCATGGGAGTCACCAATTTATTAGTCCGTGGAGATATTGGTGCTCTTTGAAGCAGAACAGGCTTAATTTATGTTTCTAGACTAAGGGAGACTAGAAATAAAAGCCCGGTGATCTATTTTTGAAAGTTAACCATGGGAAACCCTTTACATCACTATGATTTGATTCAGATCCTATTGTGGGGAAGGCATAAGACTAAGTGCACACATTTGTCATGAGCTGGAAGCCAATTTGAAAACATCTGAAAACACCACCAAACCACCCCAGACCTCAGTGGATGGGTTAAGTTTTTGGCCTACTGTCCCCCCACCCCTCATGGAAAAAAAAGTATCATTTCTACTCTACTATAGGCTCCCTAATGAGTCAGAGTCTACTTTGTGACTGTGAGCTTGGTATGATCTGGGTTTTATGTGATTGAACTTAGCTGAAGATTTGGTTTCACTGGAAGGTCAATGGTGGCCCAGTTACTTACTGGCAGTTAGCACTCTGTTGGGGAAGACAATTAGCTCTCTTCCTTATAGTACTTCATCTGTAAGTAGGCTGGGACAACTTCTTTATTTGGTGGTTGTAGAGCCTTGTCCCAAGAGTGGAAGCTCAAGTGAGTCTACAAGCCATCATCAAACTTAGTGTCATATTTTCTGATTTTCCATTGACCCAAGTCAGTCATATAGTCAAGATCAGAGTCAGTGTGCATGCATAATGCCTGGGAACACTTGCTATGACAACCAACCTTGAGTCAGACAGCAATGGTTAGTCAATTAATTGTTGGTGGGATCCCCAGTCATTGGTCCCCAAATCCTGCATTATTTGTGAATCTTGTTAGAGTTCGTTGGCTCTTGTTAGGTCCAAGAAGGAAGCCAGACTTTTTATGTTTCTGGATTTCAGGAGTAATTTCAGTAAGAAAACAAAGTTTCTTGAAATCAGTCCTCTTTGGGCTTTTGTACAATTATTGATGTCATCATATCAAACATCCCTAATGAGAAAGGAAGAGAAGAGAGGAATTGCAAATTTGGATTATGTAGAAATGGCAAGAAAAATGAGCCCTGTTGAGTCCTCAGACCTTGGAGATCGGTCTGCAGTTTGCCCTGTCTCCAAAGGAGATTACCAAAGTCCTGGGGATTAGTTGGGGATGGCTGTGAGGTAGATTCTGACAAGCTGGAATTATGGATGCTATGCACTCTCAGGACTTCATGTGTGTAGAGCAGTGTGTGAATGGTACGTTCTTGGATTTGCTGAACACTGGGGCCCTGAACAGCCTTTTCAACTGAACAAAGATTCCTATGTCTACTGTACTTTGACCCTCTGAGGGGGAAAAGCAAACACATTTGTATTTGGTGCAAGACCTCAGGACCTTTGGAAGATCCAGCATAGAAGACAGGGAGTCCCAGTCAAATTTTTTTTGCATCATTTTATTGGGGATTCTTGCAACTCTTATACATCCATCCATTGTGTGTCAAGCACATTTGTATATTTGTTGCCTTCATCATTCTCAAAACATTTGCTTTTTACTTAAGCCCTCTGTATAAGCTCCTCATATTTTCTCTCCCTCCCTGCACACCACTCCCTCTTGTATCCTTGATAATTTATAGATTATTATTATTTTTTCATATCTTACCCAGTCAACTTTTTCAAACTCTGTGCAGGATGAGGTCAATCAATAGAGTTTAATTTGATCATAAATCCTAATGTTGATGATAGATCATGCATCTTCAAAACTTTGTCCCACGACTCACTCCAAGACAACTCTTTGTCAATTACCATGTCATAAAATATGGCAGGTGTTTTGTGACGTGAGTCAGCACCAAGATCTCTAGTCTAGACTTTCTTTCTCTGGATTCCTCCTCCCCACCAGGTAGTCAGTGACCTGTGGCTCAGACTTATCTACTCTTGCTAAGTTCAGTCTCTACTCATGCTGTCTTCGTCTTTCCTTTCCATTGTGCATCTGTTTATGTTTATTTTGTCTCCTGTATTCCTCTGTAAACTAGAATCTGTACTGCATAATATGGCTCTTGACAACATTGGGTTAAAAAAGGGAAATAGAAAACAGCGCCACAAATCCTATAGCCAGGGTACGGAGAGACCTGTACTCTGAGACTGAATATAGAGCTTGCTTCTTCTGAATCAAAAAGGATGCTCAGTGGAAGACAGGCCTTCTGAAGCTTGGGCTTCAGTAGCCCCACCAGGGGTGTGTCTCTGTTGGTCCTGACAGTACATGGCTCTCTGAATTCTGAGGGGATCTTAGTGGTAGTTTTTTTTTTCAAATGAAAAGCCAAGCCTATTGAGCAAGAGCATGAGATGATGCCCCGTGTGTTTTTTTGTGTTGATAAACTGGATTCACTATATCAGTATTCTAAAGAAAACTGTTGTTGCTTTTAGGTGCCATAGAACTGTTTATGACTCCTTGTGATCCGATGGGTGACAGAATGACATACTGCTTAATCCTGTGCCATCCTCCCAGTGATTCCTATGTCTGAGCCCATTAATTAGTCTCTGTGTCAATCCACCTTGTTTTGCTGCCCCACTACATTACGGAGCACACTGGCTTCCTCCAGGGACTGCTCTCTCCTGACAACATTTCAAAGTATCAAAGTCTCTTCGAGCCTGCTTCTATGGGGCATTCAGGCTGTACTTCTCCCAAAACAGATGTTTCTCTTTTTTTAGGTGGTATGGTGGTGGGGACAGTCCATGGTACAGTCAGTATTCTCCATCAGCACCATAATATAGTGCATAGTTTCCCAAAGTGGGTGCCACCCCCCCCCCCAGTGGTGTGTGGAATGATCTAAGGGCATTGTAAGAGCAAAAACCCATACTTTATCCTGGATTCTGGGCTGAAGTCAAAAGGTTTTCATTGCTAGGGAGGTCATGAGGAATTTTTTTAAGAGGACAGTAGACCATACAAGTTTGGGAACCTTGGATGTAGTGGGTCAAATTTCTCAACACAAAAGTACATTCACATAGCCCTATATCAGGCAGGCAACATGAGAAGTAAACCCGTACCTGCCTTACCTGAGAGATTGCATGCTAATTTCCCACTGTTTGCCGGTGACATTAGAGCAGGGGTGGAGAACTTTTTTTTTTTTTTTTTGCCAATGGCCATTTAGGTATTTATTTATAACATGATCCACAGGGCACGCCGGTCAAATATTTAATCAACTCACCCCTAATCCAATGGCTAGAACTGCCTATTTGGTGGGCGGGTAATGTGACCTTGTATTGATGATTTCTCAGACCTTACATAGCTCACAGGAGCAATATTCCCCACCATTTCAGTTGTGTGTGTGTGTGTGTGTGAAAGAGAGAGAGAATCAGACAGAGAAACAGAGAAGGTGGGTATGCCATGTTTCTTTGTAAACCTACACTGTCACTAGCTTCAGAGGTAATCTGCAGAGTCCAGGCAGCTGCCCCCTTTTCCCAATCTAGATTTCAGAATGGGGCAGGGGTCTCTGGCCATGGAAGTCTGCTTTATCCACATCTGAGGTCAGATCAGACTTTCAGAAATGCCCCTACCAGAAGCATGTTCTGTCATGGATTCATGGATATATTTATGAATATATCCCTAGCCTAGCCTCCCTATCCCTTAGTGTAATTCTAGAGTGTTTCAGAGTTTCTCAGGGAGGCCCCAGAAAGTTTGAGCTCTGGCTACTCAAAGCAATAATCCCACACCAAACACTTTTCTTGGCTTTCACACTTTTTCTGATTTGTTCTCCCATTTCCTTGCCAGTCTTCCTGCAATCACTCCTAAATGAAATGGCCTGGACTTAAAGTATTAGCTCACATTTTTTTTTGTTTGCTTGTTTTTTTTAGGGGAGTCAACCTAAGATACACTGCAGATATAGTTGAGCTCACTTGTATGTTTCTGAGATTATGAATACTTGTGAACTCATTTGTAAAAGGGACTGAGTGAAAGAGAAACAGAAAGAAGAGATGAGAATTACAATTATGAGTGCTCATTCATCCTTTAGGATCCTATCCTTAATCTCTACCCTAAAGATGATATGACCCTTCCCAGCCCACTCTGGCCCCCTACCACACACACACACAAACATCCCCCAGCATAGCATATCCTGTCCATGCCATTTTGATAGTAATTGCTTTAAGTTCTAGTTTTTTTCATGTTTCTGGACCTCAGTGTCTAACTTGACCTTGTCATAGACAGTGCCAATGACTGAATAAAGAATGAATGAATGGATTTGTTTTAATGGAATAAAAAGTAATTAGAATTTGAAAATCTGTAGGTAATGTAATATCGAGGAGAGGAAGAATGATTAATTTGGTAGTGGCCCCAGGAGGTCAGATATTTCCACTGTCATCTCCCCAGAAGGCTCAGCTTATTGAAGAGGGAACAGGACATGTGGGGGGGTGGGAGGGGGTGTACCAAAAGAGACAAGAACTGAACTCTGCTGGTTAGAAACCCTTCAGAAGTCACTGCTATGGTTATAGAGGAGGGATAAACCCAGGGGCAGCCTCCAACCCACCTCACATCTTTTAAGTGGTTCAATTCCCTCTCTTAAAGCTAGTGGAGTAAACTGATAATTAAGCAATTAAGCATCAAAGGGAGGCTCTGACAGCCCTGGCTCTTGTTCAGAAACCTGGTGAAGAAATTACAATGGAGATAAAGGACAATTAATCAGAGTCCTCCTTTCAAAGGATGCAGGCCTCCCAGGTAGCCGGGGCCCATGAAAGCCTAGTGAAGATATTTAGAGAGTTCTGCATGTGATAGTGAGCCTTGGCCACATCCTGGCCTTCTCAGAGTTTTCCTTGTGCAGAAGTCTGCCCTCTATCTCCATAGCTCAGTATAGATAGAAGATTCTCCAACTGGGATGTGACCAGTTCTGGAGGGCCTGGGCTTTGTTAGAGCACTGAAACCATGACCCATATTCATGGATACCTTCAAAATATATTGCGATGCTGGATCCCAGATACAGAGTCTAACATATTATGCCAATTGGTCAGTGATTTAGAACATCACTTAAAGTATCTGAAATGGACACCTCTTCTCTTCATTAGATAAACACTTGGTGGTGGAGTCTACTTGGGGGCAGGTATAGTGTAAGCACTGGAAATTCAGCAGGGCTTGGGAGAGACATAAATCCGACCACAGAGAGTTTAGATTCCTGCTAGAGGCAAATAGCAAACACAGGAATAAGTGAAACATGCTGTATGTCAGCTGGTGATGAGTCGAATGCAGGAAGATAGATCTGGGAAGGGAAAGTGGTGGCATTGGCATGTGTGATTTTCAACACGGAGGTGTGGTCATGCCTCTGGAGGAGATCTTGAAAGGTGACTGATGAGAACAAGGACAGGAACTTCCTTATCCCACTTCTAGGAATCCAGGGAAAGCCCTCCCATCTCCCACCTGATTGATTAGCAGGCCGCAGACAGCGTTCTCTGTTTGTAGATTCTCTCCTTCCAGTCTGTGCCTCACCCTGCAGCTACCAGAGCAGTCACCTATTTTAGAGTCGATCCCATCTCTCACTTCCTTAAAAACCCAAGATCATTCCTTGTCCTCAGGGATGAGAACTCAAATGCCTTCAAGTGCCAGGCAGGTGCTGTGATGGGGCCTGTAGGGTAGGGTGAGGGTTGGGGCTCTAGGGATAATTGACATTGTGCCAGCCTGTCATTTTCAAGAAATGTGTGCTCAGTGTTGCCAGATGATGAAAGTGAAAACCAGATCGTTATGTAAAATAATCTCACTTGAATGTTGGTGGTCAATTAAAAAAAATTAAAACATGAATGGACCAAAGAACACATGTGTGTTGACAAATTCTGGGCTCCAGGGGCTATCAGTTTACAAGGTCTGGTATAAATCACTCAAACTCCCTGCCTTTGAGTTGATGTCAAGTCAGCAACCCTATAAAACAGGGTAGAACTGCCCCTGGGGGTTTTCGATATGTAACTTTTTACTAGAGTAGGAAGTTTTTTCCCCTATGGAATAGCTGGTGGCTTCGCTGATTTCGAAGTGATCAGTCCAATGTCTAACCGCTACACCACCATGGCTCCCTAAGTTCTGGTGTTGAGGGCACAATTCCATCTCCCTAGTGAAGCATTCCTGAACTCCCTGTCTCGTGCACTTCTGTGCCACCTTTCCAAGCATATGCACCTCTGTGTTCACTACAGGTGAACAGGGAAACAGGGAGCTGCCAGTCTACCACCCGCCCTCTTTCCAAAATCTGGGTAGCTTGTTATTTTTCCCTTTTTTTGGAAAATGGCAAGCTTTTATTCATGCTACAGAACCCAGTTCAAATGCTGCCTTATTTTTTTAATCATTTTATTGGGGGCTCATACAACTCTTACTGTGATCGATACATCCATCCCTTGTATGCAGACCACATTTGTACATTTGTTGCCATCATCATTCTTGAAGCATACTCTTACTTAGGCCCCTGGTATCAGCTCCTTCCCTCCCCACTCCCCGTCCTTCTTTGTGCATCTTTGTTTTATTCCCCAAGCCATGAAAAGTCCTCCTTCCCTGGAAATGCCATTTGCTCTAAGACCAAATGTCTATTATTATATACAGTTCCTTAGGTGGTAAATCATTTAAGTATTTGTTCTTCTAAAAGTACTTTTGAAGGCAGAGAGTGTTTCTTTCATTTCTACTTGCTCAGCTTCAGACAGGGAATGCCAAGGAAAGCATATTTACATAGATTGGGAGGGGTTTAAGCCGGAGGTTAGGAGCATAGGCTTTGGACATGGACAGATCTCTGGGAAAATGCAAGATTTACACATTGTCTGTGCCTGATTCTGCACATCCTTACAATTGGAATAGTGATTAAAGAAGATCACGAGTGTGAAATACTTGTTAATACCCAACACATGGTCACCTCTCAATCAGTGTTCAGAACATCAAAAGGGAGAGAGAGATGTGTATGCTTCTGCCTTTCCTTTGTTTAGAGTTGAAACTAGAAAGTCCAGTTTGGTTATAGAACAGCAGTTGCCAACATCACCTCCTTTTCTCTGGAACTGAAAAGCTTGTCCTCACTGAAGGGAAAGAAAAGAAAAAGAAAATCACCACTTTGCATAGGGCAGCCCACAGTCCAAGGTGACAAAGTTGAGTCCACACTGTGACCCTCCCTTTATGTGAGTCTCTCCCCTTCTCCCCCAAGATGCCTACAGTGATTGCACTAGTTCAATAGCTTTAAGCACTTTCCTCTTAAAAATTGTATTGCTTTGTTCTATTAGCAGCACTAAAATATAAAACCTAAGCATCTTCACTTTTCAAAACTGTGGTCCGTAATCTTGAATTTGATGTTCAAATATGTCCCCTGAAATAATTACAGAATTAATGCGACTTTTATTTTTAAAGAAAGAGGTTCATATAAAAGAGCAATTGAACATTGGTAAACATCCCAGGCAGCCCAGATCAAGTCCCTAAGTCCAATATAGCCCATATGTCTGATACCAATCTATAAAGTCCTCTTCTGACTCATGGATAATGTCTTTCTTAAGACCAACCCACAAAGTAAACAGTGAATCTTGATACCAGTTCTGTTTTCTGACTTCTTGCTGAGCCTTATGTGGCTTCTAACTTGGCCAAGAACAATTTCTTTTGGAAAATGCTTCTGAAGTGCCTAGTCTCTGTAGTGCAGGGACTATGTCACCATATAAGATAAAGCACGGCCCTGCTCCCACAGAGTTCACATTCCAATTTCATGTCCAAATCTCCTAGATGGGTCCCCAAAATTCAGCATTGGTACCAGAAGAACAAGGTGTGCAACTGTGGGTGGATTCAATTGCATGCTTTGCCAGCAATAATGTGGAAAGGGGAGGGATGCATATTTGCAGGTTATGAGATTTGGGACCCTAACAACTTTAAAATCACTCAAGAACCTTAAGTATGTTTTCCAAACAAATGACATCACCATGATCTGAAATGATAGCCTTCAAGTGTTTTCAATGTGACTTCAATGTTCACTCTGAAAGAGCCACATATGGATCTCGAGCTGCAGTTTGCTGACCATTGCCCTAGGGTGATCATAACAAATTACCATAAACTTAGTTATTTCAAACAGCAAAGTTGATTCTCTCACCGTTTTGGAGAGGCCAGTAGTCCAAAACAAAGTATCGGCAGGGTTGTCTCTTCTGTAGTTCTGAGAGAGAATCCCTGCATTCCATGACTCCTACTCCCAATTTCATAGGGCTCCTGGAAATCCCTGGTATTCCTTGGCTTTGACCATCTTCACACACTTTCTGTCTGTGGACTTTCTCTTACAGGGATATTTCCACTAGATTTAGAGTCCACCCTCATCTAGAACCATCTCATCTAAAGATTCTCAGTTAAATTAGCAAGGACCTTTTTTCATTGAAAGCTAACATTCACAAATTCTTGGCAAACATACCTTTTAGGGGCAACCCTTAAACCATTGCTAGGGTTTTCGCAGAAGCAGGATTATCTGGGCTTCAGGTGTCAATACTTCTTATCGCCCAGGTTTCTGAAACTGTATCTGGAAAGGTTTTACCCCACATTAGAAACAGCCAAAGGAAGGATTTTGAATAAAGAAAGCACGGTTGGATTGGATGCTATTTGCACCAAGGTTACTGTGAATTTAAAGGAAGAGATAAGCTGGCCACGAGACAGTCTTGCATGACTCTGACTGAAAATCATCCTACTGAGAGACAATTTTCTGGGAAGACTCCAGTCTGAGCCCTTGCCCCGGTGTAAGGGGAGTCACACAACAATCTGTGTCCAAAGTAACAGCATTCTGGAAGCTCAGGCAGGTCAAATTCATTGTGTTCTAGGCCCAGTGGCTTCTTTTAGAAGCTCAGTTGCGGAGAGGTTTATCCCTGGGTACTGCAAAGAGTTAAGAGTATGGATGCCAGCTAAAAGTCTGGTGACATGTCCTTACAAAAGGGTAGTGGGGAGGAGATGAGCCAGTCAGGGTACAGTGTAGCAATGATGAAACATGTAACTTTCCTCTAGTTCTTAAATACTTCCTCCCCTCCACCCCCCACTATCATGATCCCAATTCTACCTTACAAATCTGCTTAAATGAGAGGTTGTACCCTGGTACAGATAGGAACCAGAGACATGAGGAATCCAGGACTGATGATCCCTTCAGGAGCAGTGGTGAGAGTGGCGATTCCAGGAGGGTGGAGGAAAGGTGGAGTAGAAAAGGGGAACCGACTACAAGGATCTGCATAGAACTTCCTCCCTGGGGCACGGACAACAGGGGAGTGGATGAAGGGAGACATCGACAGTGTAAAGGATGACATAATAATAATTTATAAATTACCAAGTTTTAAAAAGGGAGGGGGGAGCAGAGAGGGAGGGGGGAAGACGAGGAACTGATACGAAAGGCTGAAGTAGAAAGCAAATGTTTTGAAAATGATGAGGGCAACAAATGTACAAATGTGCTGGACATACAATGGATGGATGGATGGATGGATGGATGGATGGATGATGATAAGAGTTGTATAAGGCCCCCTCCCCCTCCACAAAAAAAAAGGCTGGCTGTCTAACAGCACGTGGAGACACCTTGGATGAAAGGCCTGGGAATCAGTGATTTATTTTTGAAAACCTGACCAATCAAAACCGTGCAGAACACAGTTCACTCTGACATATATAGGGTCTCCATGAAAAGCACCAAACTTGATAGTAACTGGTTTGGTGTTCTGCATAGTAGTTATGAATTTGGGTTTGGTTTGGGGTTAGAATAGAAATTTTACCACTTAAAGTCCTTATACTCTGTGAGCTTCAATCTCTTTATGCTTAGTACTGTGGATCCTAAAATTCCCTATTTAACAGGATTATGATTATAATTAAATTGGTAAATCAATGTACAAATGTTAGCACAGTGCCTGGCTCATAAAAAATATTCAGTATATTTTTGTCGCTCCTTTTTTCTTTTTCTTTCCTAGTTCATTATGAAGGAGTTTTCCTTTCTATAACACATGATCATTTTTTGTTTTCTTCCCTGGACTCTTTGCCCCACCCTCCCCAAAGCACAATGGTCAAGAAAGATGTATGTCTTGGGATGGTGGCATTAAGGTGAGGGCCCTGGTGATCTGGTCTTACTCTATTTGTTTACACAGGCAAACTGTCTTTATAGAGCATTGCCAGTGTAGGTTCTTAGTGTTTAAAATAATGATTGCATTTTAGAAAACTATACTGGCTCATCATAAGTAATTCAAACAGTGCCAAAGGAGGAAATAATATAAAACAGGGCCAAAGTAGGGAAGTAATGTAAATCATTCTGAATCTTCATATCTAAATATAACCATTGTCAACATAAGTGAAGATCATTGTAGACAGCTCCCTGGAATATATGCAGGAAACAAACACACAGAAAAAGATACCTTCATAAATGCTGTTATGATATATTTTATATTTTCATAAAAGTTTTCAGATTAAAATCTCCTGCATTTAAACCAGGAAAATGCAATTGAAGTTAAATGGAACGATTTGCGAAAATTTAGTTGTTCACGATAAAATACATTATTCATTATAAAAGTCTCCATGGGTTAAGGAAAACATTTTTTTACAGAAATCACTATGATAGTACTAACATTCATATAGTATATTGACTATCCCCAATCCTCTTGATAGTTGCTAGTTATGTCTTTAATTTTTACTTCACTTTAAAACGTACACTTTGTATTGTGACACATACCCATACAGTGAGTCTAGAATCGATTAAAAAAAAATGGAATTGGCGCTCACAAGACCACTTACCAAAACTTCTATTCCCCTCTTCTTTGTTATGATTAATATATATTGTTTCTAATTTTGCCATTTTTTAGTGTAACTTAGGTGAGAGGTTATAGACTAAATTAGTGTTCTGTTTAACAACTTCTATGCATTGTGTTTCTCCACGTTGATTGCAATCCCCGCAATGTGACAGACTCCTTCCTGCTTGCTTCCTGCTTGGCAAGATTGTTATCTTTATGTCGCCATCAAAGATGAACTCACAACTGCTATGATCTCTGATTGATTTTGCTTGCAGAATGTTTGCACTGATGGAGTACTTTAGAATGAGAGTCTCTAGACCTCGGATCTGTGTGAATATGTCCTAGTGGCTTCTTGCTGGTAAAGTCGGTTGATGACTTGACTTTCCTCCTACACATGATCTGCTGTCATCACTATTATTACTATTACCTAGAGAGGGAGAGATGTGCCTCTTATTCTTGAGGCTAGATTAGGTACAAGTGTATATCCTGGAGTCTCTTGCGCTGCACCAAGTATCTGCGGGCATCTACCTTTACACGGCAGAGTCAGTTTTCCTTCTTCCTTCAGGAAATTTTTCTTCTAATATAGTTTCATTTCTTCTTTTGTATTTATTTAGTTCTCAATTATAGGGCTATCAGTTATTTTGACATTGGAATTACCTCTGCCCTATCTTCTTATACCTGGATCTAAAGGCTTTAATTTCATAATCTAGCTTTCTTTATTGTAAGTGTAATTATGCCAACATTATATGTTAGCAAATCCACTTTCAGTTCCATAGACCTTAATTGTCAAGGCCTCTAAATGATCGATTTTGGCATCGATATTATCTGGTTTTAATTATTCTTATGGTTGTCTTTTCCTATACAGCCAATAAAAAACATCTTGTGTCTTTAAATTTGTTTTATTTATGAATTATTTTATTGGGGACTCTTACAGCTTTTATCACAATAAACACATACATCCCTGTGTCCAGCACTTTTATACATATATTGCCATCATCATTTTCAAAAAATGTACTTTCTACTTCAGACCTTAGTATCCCACTCATTTTTCCCTCACCCCACCCTCCCTCCCTCATGAACCCTTTATAATGTATCATATTTTCCTTGTCTTACACCAAAGACTATCTCCTTTGACACACTTTTCTGTTGTCTATCCCCGGGAGTGGTTGTTATATGCAGATCATTTCTCCCCACACCTTCCTTTTCCCTTCCTGATAAAACTACTCTCATTATTGATTCTGAGGAGTTTAGCTATCCTGGATTCCCTGTTTCTAGCTCTTTTCTGTACCAGTGTACATGCTCTGGTCTAGCCAGATTTGTAAGGTAGAATTGAGGTCATGATAGCAGTGGGGAGAAAGCATTAAGGAACTAGAGGAAAGCTGTATGTTTCAGCGGTGTTATATTGCACCCTGAATGGTTCTTCTCTTCCTTTTGACCCTCTGTAAAGAGATGTCCAATTGTCTACAGATAGACTTTTGCGTTCCACTCTGCACTTCCCCTCATTCATATTGGTATTTTTTTTCTGAGTCTTTGATTCCTGATAACTAATCTTATTGACACCTCATCATCACACAGGTTGGTGTGCTTCCTCCACGTGGACCTCGTTGCTTCTGAGCTAGTTGGCCACTTGTTTATCTACAGGCTTGTAAGACCCCAAATGTTGTATCTTTTGATAGTCAGACACCATCACATCTGCTTATGTATCCATATTATCTTCAGAGATCACGTCAGGGAAGGTGAGCATCACAAAATACTGGGTTATTAGAACAAAGTGTTCTTGCATTAAGAGAGAACTTGAGTGGATGCCCAATGTGTATCTGCTGCCCTAATACTTAACAAATAAATACATGTTCATAAAGCTATTTCCCTTGCATTATATAAGTATATTTACATATGTACATGCCCATATTTGGGTTTCTATAAATTTCCTTTGCCTCCTAGTTCTTTCCTCTATTTCCTTTTACTTTCCTCTTGTCTTCATTAAGGTTTCAGTTATTCCTCTGGTCCTTCATCAAGCCTCACCAGCCATCCTATGTCCTTCTTGCTATCAATTTTAGATCATCTGTTGTTCCCTTGTCCCTGGGTTTGTTAATGCCCCCCTTTCTTTCCCTCCCCTACCTCTCCCATGTCTCCCCTAGAGCCCTTGAGCCTGTTGTTTTCTCCTCTGAATTGTTTATCTCACATATCTTATCTAGGTAGGCATGCAGAGGCAATAATAAGCACAAAAATAAGACAGAGCAGAGCAAAACAACAAGACAACAGCAACATTAAACCAACGACACAAAAGGAAAAGCCTATAAAGTTCTAGGTTTGTTTGTTGACCTGTAGGAGTGTTTTCTGATCGAGTCTGATGGGGTGTCATGCCTTTGCCTCAGTCTATTTTTCGTATTCCCCATGGACCTCATTACTTTTCTCCCCTTGCTTCTCTGTTCTAAACCCATAGTTTTTGTCCCTGGTGTGGTGGGGTCAGATTGGACACAATTCCTGTGTTGTTCCGTGTAGTGCTACGGGTCAATGAGAGACATTGTGTCTTGTGGTGATGCTGGGTCTATGCTCCTCTCTGTGCACTGGCTGCTCTGAGCAGGAATAATATCCTTAGGGCTTGGTGTAAACTTCTGGTTTATTTATTCCATGTTATTGATATAATAATGTTGTTAAGAATCTTCTTTACCAAGAAGTTCTAGTGTAGCATTTTCTCCATTTCATTGAACTATTTTAAGACTAGGTTTCTCTATTTTCAATTTTATATTTTTCTTTATTTGATAGTAACTGCATTCCCCCCATCTGTTTTTATATCTATGTGCTCCGATATATTGTTAGCTGTTGTGCAGTTGACTCTAATTCATGGTGACCTTATGTATGCCAGAGTGAAACATTATCCAGTTGTGTATCATCTGAACAATTATCCATGTGTTCACATCCAATGTTGTAGCTACTTGTTCTGAGGTGGTATGGTTATTTGTTCTGATACTTATAGTGTGGCTGTAGCCCTGGGAAAGGACATCATGCTTGGTAAAGTAGAATGGCAGTGAAAAAGAGGAAGGTCCACGAGCAAATGAATGACACAGTGGCAACAATAATGATCTTAAACATAGCAACAATTGTGAGGATATCCACAATCGAGTCATAGTCTAGTCTATTATACTTAGGGTCCTTATGAATAAAAAGTGAATCAATGCTATGAATAACAGTAAGACTGAATTCTCTTTTGTTATCGTCCAAGACCCTTTGGTTTGTTCTGTAGTTTGCAGTGGGAAGGCTGAGTTATTTTTGTGCCCTGGAAATTTCTATAGTTTGAGGTCAGGTGAGGCAGCAGGATAGAGGGAAGGTTGGCCCTGAAACCTGTGTGCAGTCCTGCACCACTTGCAATCTATTCTCTCTTCATAAACTCTGTGGACTGCTCTGTGACAAGGTTCCCTTCAGTACATGGTGTCTTAGACCAGGTTGACTAGAAAAACAAATCCAGAGACATTCATTTGTGTGTATCAGAGAGTTTTATATCAAAGAGCATTTGCATATTGAGAAAACATCCTAATCCTGTCCGGATCAAGTCCATAAGTTCAATATTGCCCCTTTTGTCATATATTTATCCACAAATCCCTCTTCAGACATATATAGCCATTCACAATGATGCTGAATTCAGGAAGATCAAAGACCAGTGGGTGAAAAGTCTTGTGGATCCAGTAGTCGTGGACACATCTCAGTTCTGACGTGGCTCTACACTTGGTTCCTCTTCCAACTTTCTGAATGTCCCAACAGCAAGAAAGTAAAGCAGAGAACGTGGCCCATGTCCAAGTCTAAAGAGGAAGTTCCCAGAATCCTCATGAGAAGACCACGCCTACAAAGAAGCATCATTAGGCTGTGACCTGATTGACAGGCTGGATGCTACCTCTGTATTTATTTATCCAGTTGACATGAATTTATGTAACTACCACATATAGAGTTAAAGTCTGGGTAAGAGGACTCTACTTTCAGGTGCTTTCCGGAGTTCAGTTTGCCAACCTGGATCCTTGTCTGTATGTAAGGTTTCAGACCCAGTTTTCTTCTAATATTTCAATCACCTGTTTCAAGCCGACAAAGTGACTAGCTTTACAATCACAGAATATAAAACACGTAGCCCATAGTCTGCTCATGTTCTGGTTTGGACATATTAAAGAGGACTGGAAAAATTCTGTTAACCTGCTAATATTACATCTGGAGTAATGATGAAGTTGAGAGGTGAGAAGTCTTGTTGCTCCAAAAGTTGCATTTCCTTTACTTGAGGTGATATTTTAAAGGAATAGCATGGCATAACTATTTCTTTTAGTACTCCTGTTATTATCATTGTTGCTACTGAGTATTTCTCTTTATTATCTATCACATTAGTAGCAAGAGCAAGAGATTCTGTGATAGCCTTTTGTTTTTTTTATTGTTCATGCCGACTAAGGGGATTCTTTAATGGGGGCCTGTAGAAAGTTTTAAAAAATGAAGACTGAGCTGAGAAATAAGAATACAACTTATTCTACTGCCAGATTTGGTGTCTGTGCATGACTGCTGTGTAACTGGGAGCTTTCAACACTTCAGAACTAGCTTGGTGTGGGTTTTTGACTCTTGTCTTACTGGTTATTCTCTCTCTTTGGTTTGCCATGATTCCTTTGTTTTAAAGAATGATGCAAATATATTTGGAAATCTGTAGGTGGGAAAAATATCAACATCTTCCTGTGCCCCATGTAGACCCTCAGATTCTGGCCTAGATACAGAATGTGTCTTGTTTCTATTTTTTTCAAAATCTTTACTCAGTTGGCATGCTTGAGACCTCTCCTGAGGGTTTCCCTAATTAACTCTCTGGGTAGTGTTGCCAGGAGAGGGCTCTCCTCTTCAGGTCAGCTTTAGCAAACGTGGCGTGAAATCAGTCTGATTATTGCGGACTTTAGGCTACTTTCTCTTTTCCTAGTTCTCCAGCTTTCAAGAAGGACTGAAACCCCATGTGTCATGGCTGGGCTTGTGACTCACTACTGAGTTTTCTTCTAAAAGATAGGTTGCTGATCTTTAGGGTCCATGCTCTGCTACCCTCAATTGGTCCTTCGTGGCTTTGATGGATGAGGTTATTGAACAGCAGAGATATATTATCTGAGCCCTTCCACTAAGGCTGGTAAGATTTTATATGCCTAAATTCTTGAGCTTGACCATGTGAGATCTTGGGTCAAATGGTTATTAGAAGGCATGACTTTAATGTGGTTTCACAGTCTGGTTTAACTCTGAAGCTCTTTTGCTCACCAGGAAGAAAACATGAACTGAGAATCAAGTGGCCCTTTAGTCTGAGCCAAAGAATATAGGTCAGGCCAAACCTGACCTAATTTCAGTAGCCTGGAACCAAACCAAGCCAACCTGCAAGCTATCAAATCCAACAAAGATTATTTAGACCACTATTGGATTGTAGATCACTAATCAATAGAATACATGCATGTGGCTGTAGTATGCTGTCTTTTGAGATCTTTAAGATAAATGCAGTGTTAATAGCTGCATGAAACAGTGGACTGGGATGCGACATAGTCCACCATAGTGTGGACAGAAGCTTTGCAAGTTTCTTTCTCAAGCCAAATTCCCGAGTCCATTCCTCTTCAACAACACGTGTGCCTGTGTGATGAGTGTTGCGGCATATCGTACACTTGATCCCACGTGCTATATAACCCAGCCAGTGGGTTCAGTGACCCAAAGAATACAAGCCATGGATTACCTAGAAGTAATCAACATGCTGCAGGAGTATGAGCCCAGGGGTGTAAAAACAAAATGCCTCTAAGTGAAAGTTCAGGCACTAAACCTCCAAAATAAGAAGCAGGAAAGAGGCTTGAGTTGGAAAGCCTTGAAGGCTGCTTATGTAATAGTCTCATGCCTTTTGTAGGTAGAGGTATAATTATTTCATTATGTTTTCCTGTGAAGTGTGAAAACTCTCTTTACCAATCCTCTTAAATTAGTTAAATATAATATTCAGTGAGACAGGAGACAGAGCAATGTTAATTGAAAGTGGAGAGGTGTTTATAGGTTGATACGGTGCGGCCAACTGTGACTAAAATTAATGTTTGGGGGTTCCTGCAACTGCATGATACCCTCAAGTTTATTCTGTATTAGGAGCTCCCAGCACCCAGAGAGTCTTGTTCCGTGTGCAGCAAATCCAGCGTGCCTTAGAGACTTCTCCAATCGGGTAAAAGAAAATACAGTTTTAATTACATTCCATTAGTAACTTTTTGCTTGATGGAGTGTTGAGCACAATTGGATAATTTTTTAAAATACCCCTTACTCTGGCTAGGTCGTTCGTAAAATTACCACTGCCTCTGTTGCTGATGCTACCTCTGTTTCTGTAGCTCAATTATGACATTATCTTTAGTGGAGCATATAGCTACATGTCTTTCTAGCCTGGTTATTGGTAAATAAGTTTTAGAGTCCATTACTCTTGCAGTTACTTACTCATCTCTACCTAACGATAGCTACCATCCTTTAGTTGATAATAAATGGAGATTTTCAGAAATTGATCTATGAAGACTGAGTTTAACTTTATTCTGAAAACTTCTTACATCAAGTATTTCTTATTTGTTTTCTGCAATACTCCTGCCTGAAGGTGGGTTCTTCAGGTCTATAGTCAGCTCTGGATTCTGCTGCCTCCTTGGTCATGGCCATCTCTTGGTAGAGTAACCTAATACTCCTCCACGTGTCTGAGCATGAACAGTTGACCTAACAAAGAGTGAGCAGAGGTGTTTGATATTTTTAAATTTTCCTCAGGAAAGAAATCATGGCATCATATTACATTTAATCATGCAGTTAGTTCTTTGTTTGGAACAAATAGGATACATTTGTAACTATTCTTTTACAGATTAGTCTGGCAAGTCTGACTTAAACAAACAAAAAATATTCTTAGCAGTAAATCGTGAGGTGATTGAATCTTCTTTCCTTTGTTAAATATGCAACCGACATGTGAGAAGTGAAACATATATATTAGTGTAAAATTTCCAGAAGAAAAAGCAAATCTGTCTCAGAGGAAGTACGGTCAGAATATTCCAAGAAGTAATGGTGAGACTTTACCTCCCATGCTTCAGACATGATACCAGAAGAGACCTAGAAAAGAACATCAAGATTAGAAAAGAAGAAGGTGAGCAAAACAGCAAATAACCCCCCGAGAGATTGGCATCATGGCCGCCCCAAAGGACCCAACCTAAAAACAGTTGTTAAGATGGTACAGGACTGGGCTATGCTTCATTCTGTTGTACATGGGTCACGATGAGTTGAAACCAAGTCAATGGCACCTCACAATGTACTGACATAGCTATAGATTTCTTCCCTCATCCTAGAGTTCCCTGTGTCTTGGTAGGGAGGTGAGTTTTCTGTCATTGTTCTGGGATTCTCCGTGTCACCTTGTGGGTAGGGGCTAGGCTGGCTCTCCTCCAATCCTCAGTAGAGCAGCCATTTGTAAAGATCTCTTCCACATTTTGGCCAACGCTTCCCCAATTTCATCCTTGAGTTCTTTCAAAACATTTGGGTTGCTGCCATCCAGGCCTGCTATTTATCTCTATCTAGTTGTACATTTCTTGGGATTAAAGCAATCGCCTCAAAGCCATTAGCCCCCAGAGGTGATGCAGTGGGAATCTAGCATCTTCTTTAGTGTCTCCCACAAAAATCCAAATGTTCATGAGCTTATCATGAAGAGAAAGTTGGCAGCAAGGTAAAATGTTCGTGACTTCATAGGTCCTCTAACATCAAGAGAAGAAGAAAAAATCAAGTTCACCATTAGCCCAAGGCTAATTCTTAGGCGGTAGAGGTCTTACAGCGTTACACACACACACACACACACACAATCAATTCTTAAAAACAACTATCTCTCCCACAACTCTGCCTACTATTCTGGAGTCAATAATTTCCTGGAATGGCCAATGAAATTCACAGATCATTGTGGCTGTCACCTAATCTTGTCAATTTGAGGATTGAGAGTATAGGGTGGAGTCTAGACTGTCAATCTTGAGATAGTCAGTGAGTTCTCTGTGTGGACATGGCTTTCTCCGGAGAATTCTGGGAACTCTAACTGCATTTTCTCCTTGGAGGTGAGAGACTCATTCCTCAGCCCTTGGAGAAGCTCTACTGAAAAAACACAAGGCTGACTTCCTGGGAGACATTGCTGCTGACAAGACACATGGTGGCATGCAAGGATCCAGGAGGAGACCTCTGCCAGCAGTCAATACCTGAGATTGTGCACCCACTGCCCTGTGATTGTCCTGGTGTCATTGCATGTCCTTCATGAATCCTGAAGAGGAATTTGTAGATTGCAGTTGGACATATGGACCTATATCAGACTTATGACCTGGGATTCGATTGGGTTGAGATGCTTTTCTCAATGCTCAATTGCTCTTATATAAAAACCTTTCTCTTATATACATAGGCATGTTTATGAATTTGTTTCTCTAGTCTACCCAGACTGATGGTGTCAAAAGACATAGTGCCTAGTGTCTTAAATGCTGGTAGTAAAACAAACAGCCATGTAGCAGGGAGGAACAAAACCAACATGGAAGAAGTATCAGAAGTATAAGTCCACGGGAACAGGTATCAGAAGTACAAAAACAAGCAGTAGAATTGATGTGAAGAAGCGTAGACAAAGTGCAAACCCCAAACCCACCTCTAAGATAATTGGACAGTCTCTCACAGAAGGATCATACAGAAGGGAATATATATCCAGGGTACAATATAGCACTGATGACACACATAAGTATCCTGTAGCTCATTAATATTCCCTCCCTTTCCTTTATATTCCCAGTTGTACCTTGTTAAGCTTATTATACCTGTGAATATTCATTTGTATAATGAAGGTAGATAAACCCATCAGAAATAGTAATGGGAGCAATGATTCCCTGGGGATACATGAACAGACAGGAAGCAGGACGAGGAGGGGGAGCAGAAGAACCAATAGCAAAGATGACTGTAATCGCCCTGGAGGGGAACAAATAATAGAATTGTAGGGGAACAGAGATAGCAGTGTAAGATATGGCAAATAATAATAATTACTATTTATAATATAAAATAAGGGTTTCTGGGGGTAGCACAGGGGATGGGAGGGATAGAGAGGAGTTGATATCAAAGCTTTCAAGAAGAAAGAAAACGTTTTGAAAATGATAATGGCAGCAATTATACATTTATGCTTGATCTAATTGACTTATGGATTGTTATAATATTTGTAAGAGCTCCCAATAAAATGATTTTTAAGAGGTTATTGCCTTGGTTATTGCCACTGGACCTTGCTCCAGCCTTGCTCAGACCCTGCTCGGAGCCCTAGTACTTCTCTCCCAAGTGCTATTACTTCCCCTTGTGATAATTTTCTGTCTCCTGGACCCCCGGAGGCTCCCAGATAAGGGACTCTCAGTTGAAAAGACATGCTGTCCTTTTTTCTCTTCTTGATGGTAATAAGGTATCCTACACACACCCTCTGTGGCAGTCATGTGCTTATGTTAATTTTATGATTGAATGTAGGGGTGGAGTCTAGCCTGTTAATCTGGAGATAGCCATTGAGTAGCCAATGAGGCCTTTGTGTGGGCATGGCTTTCACCTGAGACTCCTGGGAAATCTCGCGATATTTCCCTCGTGAAGATGAGAAGCTATCTTCCCCAGTGGTTGGGAGTTAGTTTCGGAGATGATTAATCATAGGCAACACAGAATGGCGGCGTCTGGGAGGCTGGAGTAGCCGGTGGAGAGACCACACAGCTTTGCCCTGATGGAGCCAGAACTCTGAAGCTGGGGCAGCCAGATGGAGACATCTGCCAGCGATGAGTTGCTTCTGTTGTTGATGGACCCTGAGCTCTGGAGGCGAGCACCGAAATTCTGCACTCACAGACCTGTGACTTCGTGAGTTGGAAGAAGACTTTATAGACTGATTTCGGGCATATGGGTTAATTTCGGACTTATGAGTTTAAACTGGACTAGGGTGGGATGCTTTCTCCATTCCCATTCCTTTTGTATATAAACCCTTTCCTTATAACGATATGCATGTCCTTGAATTTGTTCCTTTAGTCTACCTGGACTAACACACCCTCCTTTTCTGAGAATGGCTTATTTTCCACCTAGTGGACTGGAAAAATTGATCAATGCCCCTGGTTGGCCCCAGGAATCTTATTTGCATAACCATACTCAATAAATTAGTGAGAGTTGCAAGACCATGGCTAGAAGAGCCATATTAAACAAATTATTGGCACCACAGTTAGAAATTCATCTCCCATCCATTTCTTGCCCCATGTGGTCATGAAAAATGCTATGGGACCTATAAAGATGTTCTAAAATAATTGTTCTGATATAATGCTGGATTTAGAGTCTCTGGATGGTGCAAATAGGGAATTGATTCTGCTAACAAAATGATTAGATGTTGCAGTCTACCCAAAGATACTGTGGGAGACAGTGATGGCAGTCATTGAAAAGTCTATGGAGGGCTGAGCCCCGGTGGCATAAGTGGTTGACTGTGGGACTGTGACCTGCAGACTTGGCGGTTCAAATCCAGTGGCGGCTCTCAGGAGCAGCACTGGGTAGCGCCCATGACCACCAGAGGCAGTGATGCCCACATACACAAAAAAGAAAAATCTATGGAACACAGGTCTAGTGTGAGAAGCATGAGGTCACCATGAGTCAGATTCAACTACACCGCAACTAGGTGAAAAATGATATGAAGGAAGATGTCCTCCTTTCTTTTTCCTTATAGGCTCCTGGGTATTTTCTTATGGATCTTTGGCAGCAAAGATTCATTTGGGGATACAGGTGATTTCCCGAACTAGGTTTAAGTCATGTACATGGCTCGGGATCCTAGGCCAAACTCCTCATCTCCAAAACCAAATCAATGGTCATCAAGTTGAGTAAAAGCTCATAGCCACCTTGTAGGATGAGCAGAACTGCTCCATCAGGCTTCCCAAACTGTAACTCTTTCCCAAGGCAGGCAGGCACATCTTTCTCCTTCAGAATGGCTGGTGAGTTCAAACTGGCAATTTTTGAGGTCTAAGCTGAGCATGCATCAATTTTCAATTTCGACTTCTTTTGAACCTGGTCATGAAATGGATGTTCAATGTGTACAGGATCTCTGAAAGCAACAACACACATGACAACTAGACAAGGAACTTGAGATTCTACAATGGGGAAGAATTCGAGGAATGATGAGTCCCTCTTTAAATTTTATCTGTATCTCTTGAGTATTATGGCAAGTATCCTGAACAAAGAAGGGTGAAATGCTTTCCAAGACTTTAGATTGCTGCATTTTAAGGACTTGTGAGTGGGAGGTGGGATGACGGCATGTGTGGGTGTGTGTCTAGCTGTCTGAACACCTCTAAACATGATACAAATGAACCTTCACAACCTGTGCTTAACACATATTTCCTTTTATCTTTTCTTATTGCATTCCTAAACTTCATTCACTATGCACTCTCACTGGGCCCCAGTGGTTCTGATCATATGATGTCCATTCAGGTTTCTGTTTGCACTTACATCCACTTTCTCTACCTGAGTGATTTCTCTTTTCTGCATACTACTCATTAACCCTCAGTTTGGGGATTCAGCTCTATGAAGACTTAACTCCAGGCTCTTATGCCAGTCTCTGTGTTACAATACCCTGCCTCTGTCAAGTCATTTTATATAATGCTTAGATAGGTAGATTTCTAGAACTTCTATTAATGTGATTGCATCTATAAACGGGAGTCATGTTTAAAGATATCGGACAAAGAGGAATCATTGGCCTTCTGATGGACGTGAAAACTTCTTTGAGCCCCACCTTCCCCAGGCTCTGCATCTTTCTCTGCAGGCTTGGCTGTGTCCAGGCTTTGAAACGATTTACCATCCCTCACCTCTGCTAGCTGAGACTCCAATTAGAGACATGTGGAAGTTACATAATCTCCTGTCAGCTAGAAGGTGTTAAGAGTGAAGGGGTGGAGTTTAGCTTGTCAATATGGTCACAGCTTGATGACCTTATTTAGAGGCGAGACAGAGATAAATAGCTCACTGGAGGCTGGACATGCTCTTTGCCTCACCTTTCTGCGGAGGAGCCACATGGAGACTTGTGCCAGCCCTGAGATGCTTCTACCTCCACTGGATTCACAAGAGTTTTCAGCCACCAGTCTGTGATCTTTCAACATGCAGCAACAATGCAAGTGGCTGTGTGACGTCCTGGGGGAATTTATAGATTGGCTTTGGACAAATGGGCTAATATTGGAATTATGGACTTGATCTGGACTGGGTGTGGTGTTTTCTCAATGCACAATTGCTCTTTGATAGGATGCTTTCTCTTACACATATACGAATGTGATGAATTTGTTCCTCTAGTCAACCCAGCCTAACACAAGGTGCTGCAAGATGAAGTCTTAACTACCTCTTTGCACTCAAGTTCATAATTTCTCTTCGCTTCTTAGGTTGCATGACTGGAGATATCTCTCTCACCCTTTTTCCTCTCTGTCTCTCTCTCCCTTTTCCCCTTCCCCTCCCCCCTTCTGATGTTCTGATATCTGCCTACAAGAAACCATCCCCTCTCTGAAAATATCAGCCTTGCTTCCCAGGGCCATGATAAAACAATTGTCTGGAATCCTCCAGAAAATATATTGACTCTCTGTGATGATCACTTATGTTTTGTGTCAATTTAGCTGAACCAGGGTCCATAATAGTTTGGCAGTTTAGACCTAATATAATGTAAATAGTTCCAGGCAACTTCCCACTCAGGGGTTGAGTATAACCTGATGACATCTCCTTGGGGCTATGGCCTAATTGATAACCACAAAATAGGCACAAAGAATTCTCCTCTCTGTCCCTTCTTCCTGCTGGCTGGATCTTGCATGCTCTCTTGAGACTTGAGATGGTTGCCTGCAATATTGCTTGTAGGTTCTGTGAGTTATTAGTGACCTGCCATAACTTCTGATTGAGTGATACACTGCTGCATCCCCAGCTGTGATTGTGTGGCTTTGCCCTTCTGAGACTGGGTAAATTTTCCAGCTCTCTGGGTTTCCAGTTCCTACAACCAAGAAGCTTAAGAAAAGTCTTACCCTCCATGTGGGTTCTGGATTTGAACTGACACACAGATTTAAACTTGACTGGACTTTCTGCTCTGTGACCATGTGGGCTGCTTTCCTGATGTAAATTTCCTTCTTGATGTAAACATCTCTCTTTAGATTCATATATGTCACAGGATTTGCCTCTCTGGAGAAATCAGCTTAACACCCGCCCCCCCTCACCCAAACAGCATTCCCTCTTTCCTGATTGAAAATGCCCTTTGACCTGGACTTACTACCCCTAACCAGGCAATCTTGAAATCTATGACTTGAAGCTGAGATCTATTGCCTGGGAGTAGCCTTGTCCTAAGCCTGGGTGCTTTTGGAATGTTCTTGAAAGGATGCATGTGACATTCCGCCTATTGGGTCATGTACTATGTGGTGTGACCTTGAAAATCTGAGCATCAGTTTCCTCAACAGAGAATGGTCTCACACGTATGAAACATCAGAGATTTCCATGTTTCTTTGGCATACTGCCTTGGGATCAGAGGGCTGTTCACGAGGGTTTGTCTACTTCTGTTCCATCATTTCTGATGGAATGAGTGCATTCAATGGCAGTTCCATCATAGCCTGTGGCCTCTAGGGCTGAAACTGCGCTGGTGGACAAGACACGTCCCACTTGGCCCACTTACTGGCTGTGGTGTGGAGAGTCAATACAATCCAGATACCGCACTGACACTTTTCTATGTCATTGTATATCCAATGTCACTTCTCAGGCAGCACAATGGGGAAAATTCAAGGTCAGAACAAGCAAACATAGAAAATCAATTTTACCTTGGGAACCAGCTCCTTTACAGTGGATGTCTGATAGTCATCTCTGCCAGGCTTAGTGCGAGGGTGGGGCTGCGGGAGGCAGCTCCAGGAGCTTTGTCGAGGAGGACTGCACAGCGCTGCAAACCCGGGAGGGGTTCTTACATCCTCCCCCTCCTCACCTTCTGTCATGTCTTTCTTGGCACATGCCTTTTCCTCCTGCTTTGCTCTTCCTTACTCTCTGATAGACTCTGTCTCTCCTACCCAACCCCCCCCCCCCCAACCTCTTCTCTTTCTCCCCTGGTTCTGTTTCTCCCTGCCAAGCTTTATCTCCTCTTCCCATCCTATTTCTTCTTCCCTTCTTATCTCTTATTTTCCCTCTCTTCATCTCTCTGTTTGGTTTTTCCGCAATGTCTATCTCCCTGCACTTGTCACTGTCTACGTTCATAGGATGGCCATAGTTTTTCACTCAACCCTTTGCTGTCCGGTGAGTCTTCGTAGCAGCCCTGTAGGACTGAGTAGAACAGCTCCTTTCATGCATCCCCTCACCCCAAGTTTCTGAGGCTTTCATCTCTATGGGAAAGGGTTGATACATCTTTCTCCCTGACAACAGTCTGTGTTTGACCATTGGGCTACCCAGGTATCTTGATTCTCCATTGGACAGTTGTAATTAGGTTGCCTTCCCCCTGTAATGTGGGCACTTCTGATCCTCTCTGCCCACTCCTGCAGGTTATTTGAAGCACCTTGTCTGCCCAGCAACCCAACTGAAGAGCCATATACTTTCCCTACATAGTTGCCACATAGATGGAGGTCTGTGCCTGAGTCCTGGGGAGTAGGAGTGGGGGGGGGGTGGTATTAGAGGGATTTAGGACTCAAATGCCCCTGAATTTGAATCCTGGTTCTTTTTGGCACTATAATCTGTTTGAGTTTCGGTCTGTGTCACAGAGCTGTTAAGCATCTTTATTCTATGACTTTAAAAAAAATGAGAATGCCAGGTAACAATGTGCCCCAAACTGTGCCTGAACACTAGAAAGTGCTCAATCCATCTTTGTTACATGGAGTCCAATGACGCATCTTGTGTGGACTGTAATTGGAAGTGCATAGCTTCACCCCTCTTGCCTGGACCTCAAGCCAGTCTCCAGGCAGCCTTGTGGTGATCAGGAACTGAGTGAATATAGGAGATTAGGATTGAGTACATTTTCTAAGAACCTGCGGTTTCCCCCCTGGTGGTGTCCTTGGGTCTTTCCCAGGTCCCTAAAATGGAAAGAAATTTATATCTCAAACAAGAGATACTGGTTGGCAGGTTTTGAAGTCAGTCGGGTCTTCTAAATGAGTCAGTCTGTGGGTACCCCAATATGCTCATCTGTTAAATGGGGCCTTTTGTGACAACTCACTTTCCAGGAAATCTTACTAAAGCAGTACTGAAATATGATGTCATATCTTCTCAGTGCATGTCTTTTTCAAAATTTTCTATTTTGTTTCATTGATTGGAGCAATCTATATGTGTGGGTGGGCTGCAGGCATGGGAACTTGAGAGAGGAGCCAACACCATCAAGGAAAAGTCTGAACAGGATGCTCACTGCCAAGGTTCGCATGGGTTGAGGACTGAAATAGAACACATCACAGACTAAAATTTAAATAAGTGCCTATATTTAAATTTTAGTCTGCTGTGTATTATTTCAGTCCATTTATATAATGTTTAGGGATTCAACTTTGGAGCTATCCCGCTGTCTTTCTAAAAGCCCCTGAAAGCAGAGAAAAACCCATCTGAGTACGTCCATTGCCACTTGGACAAGAATGCCAGCTCATTCGAAAACAGCTTCCATGAAAGACAGACAAAAAGAGCAATCAATTTGTACCTAGGCCGGACACCAAATAGTCCTGTGTCTGAGCTGTGTCCTTCTCTGAACTAAGTGGAAAGTTCTTAGGAATAAGAAAATGGCTAGCTAGTAGGGCCCAGTCACTGCCTCTTGTCTTGACCTGATTTTTAAAAATCAAAGGGGGCCTAAGTTCCCTAGTTGGAGCACTTATCACTGTATTATTTGGAAATTGCCTTGGACCCTCTGATAGTAAGAGGTTAAAAGGCAGCTGTATGGGGGTGGCTATCGATGAAAGGACCAGTGACTGGTCATTCACGATATTTTCTTTGTCCCTGCTGCCCCGGTTATCATTTTGCATCTGTTTCCTATTGATTCCCAACCCTACAAGCTTTAGAAAAATAAACCCAGCTGCCATTGAGTCATGGTAATCCCTTGTGTGTCACAGGAAAACTGAGTTCCACAGACTTTTCAGGGAGTGATTTTTCTAAAGGAGATTGTCACACTTTTCTTCCAAAACACCTGAGTACATTAACCACTTTTACTACTAAAATATTCCTCCCCAAGCCCTCCCAAGAGAGTCATAATTTCTGGACTGTCCAAGGTATAGGTTTTTGAAAATTTTACCCAGGTGATTACAGCGTAAACAAGACTGGGAACCATAGCCTTCAAACTGACCTTCATTCTAGTCGTCACCCTCAGGTGTCCTCTAATCCCACACATACCTCTATCTTCAGTACCCTCTGGTCTCACCTGTGACCTGTCCTTTGTTCCTCCATCTCTGTCACCTTTTCTTACCCTCATTCTGCTCTCAGCTGACCACCAGCTGTGCCCCCGCCCCTGCCTCGCTCAGGGATAGCTAGTGCAGGACGGAATCAGTGTGGCAACGCCAGTTTCATTTTTGATATGGAATATATGATGTTTTTATCTGCCTCCTTGTTCCCCTGCCCCCCCGCCCCCACCCCGGGATCTTGATACAACCTGTGCCCATTTTGTAGTTCAGAAAGAGCAAAGGTCTGTGTTGATTACTAATTGCGAGGGAAATTAATTAGCCACACACTAGTGTAGCAGCACCAGCAGCAGCTCATATCTGGTTGGGTGGGGCATGCCTGATGGCAAAGCTTTTCTTACTTGGTGCCTGTTCCTTACTGTGTAGGTGAGAGTGCCCCTATTACAAGGTTAACCATGGAACTCTTTGGGTCTGTGCTTGGCAAATGAAAAGGCAAGAGGGGGCAGTAAATCATTCACAAACTTGGGTGCTTTATAACTGGAAGCTATTTATTAGCAGTCGGGAAGATACGAACTAATATGTATGAAATACTCAGCATGTGGCAGGGCCTGTGATGAATGCGTTATTCATGGAGTGGCATCGTCCTCGCAGCCCCAGGAGGGAAGCAGTCTTGTTTTCCACCTTGTGCAGATGAGGACCCTCAGGTGCAGACAGATGAAGTAATTTGCTCAGAATCTCACAGGCGAAACAGGACAGAGCTGAGCTTCAAGCACGTTTGTCTGTCACAAAACACAACCTTGTAGCGCCCCGCATTATATGCGCTCTCACCCACAACAGCAGGGATGGGAAGCCCCAGGAGCTTGTAAACCGGGAGGTTTACACCAAATCAGCATTTCTCAAATTGGGGAGGGAGGTCTTCTTAAGATTCAGAGTCTTAGCAGAACTGGGTGGGGCTCAAGAATCTGCATTAATCTCAAGCTCCGAGGAGAACCCACAGGCGATGTCTGGGGAAACCAAGTTGAGAACACTGATCTCAAATGATGAAGAGGGGGAGGTAGCCTAGGTCTCAGGGAAGGCTCTAGGTGGAACTTACCTGTCACAGACCTACACAGGACACTAAGATGGTCTGTTGTTTCTCTCTGAGTGGCCAGTGGAGACCCTACTCCTCCCAAGAGTCTGCAAGATCACTGTCGTGTTTCAGTGTTGCCTGATCGTTCCTCCTGAGTGCCCTTCCCTTCCAGCACAGACCCTGCAAACCACCTCAAAGTCCCATGAGTTAGAGTGCCAGGCTGCTGACAGTGAATGCAGAAATGGCATTTTGGACATGTACCACACCCATGTTCTCCCTCTTATTTCCACACTGATTAATGAGATTCCTAGCCCAGTTACCAGGGCATGCCATCACCGCAGGCATAGGAAGACATGGGCGTCTCTTTTTCCCAGTCAGTCCAAGCCGACTCCTGCAGCATGGAGGGAAGGGGAAGAAGAGTGGGGGATCTACTGCTGTGAGAGGCAAAAAGGTCAGTGATGTCTACGGGAAGGGAGACAATGCCTTCCAGGGACATTAATTTTTCAGTTGGATGTGTGGCAGTGTATGGCTGACAGGCTGGATTGCAGGCTTCTGTCAGCCCAGAGCCAAAGGATTTGTCTGAGTTTAGAATATAATTCAGTTTTAAGTGAATCTCACTTGGCTTGGACCACTGAAAATAAAGAGTTGGAGGCAGGAAAGAAGAGAGTGAACACCAATGGGTGCTCTACTCTAGGCCATGGCACAGAAGGTTCTGATCATCTTTCCCGCCTCCTGAGAGGTGCCTAGGATGAACCTCAACTTCAGAATGAGGCACCCAAGACACAGTAGGTAAGTCAGTGCCATACAACTGCTCCCTTTTATTTGATAGCTTTATTTAATACATTTGAGAAATTACTTTATCCTGAGAAGTGTGATCAATGAAAACATTAGTACTTTTGTGGGGCCCCATTGTCTGGTTGGGAGATTAAAAATGTAATGATTCGACTCAATAAGCTAATTAGGGATAGCACCAAAGATATTGGCAACAAAACTTAAAAAAAAATAGGTTAGCTTCATCAAATGTTATAACTTTGTGTATCTTCATCACAAAAATGAAAAGACATAATGGGACAAAATAGTTGGTAACCATATATCTGATATGAATTTAATAGCCAGAATAAATAAAAGGCACTTACCACTCAACAATAAAATCCACCCTCCCAAAGCGCAAACAACTGAAAATTATGTGAAGGACTTGAAAAGACAATTCTCAAAAAAAGAAATACAAATGGACAATGAGTACATGAAAAGCTATCCAAGGGTCACTAGAAAAATGCAAATTAAGATCACATTGAGATCTCATTACTTACATTATGAGAATGGTAGTTAAATTGTGTACCCCTAAAATCTATGCAACTTGGCCAGGCCATGAGTCTCTGTTCTAAGTGTTCTCAGCATTAAGGAATTATATTCCATTTTGTGATCTGCAGTAACAATTACTCTGGGTTGTAAATATTCACTTCTGTAATGGTAAATCACGATATTTTCAAACACCTGATATGCATGTGGAAATTGGACATGAAATAAGGAAGACCACAGAAGAATCGATGTCTTTTAAGACAGTGCTGGTGAAGAAGATGGAAAGTATCAGGCACCGCCAAAGGAACAAACATATCTGTCTTGGGAGCAGTCCAGGCAGATTGGCTCCTGAGAAGCGAGAATGGTGAGACTTTCTGATGTACTTTAGATATATTATCAGGAGAAGCAAGACCCTTGAATAGGGCATTATTCTTGGTAAAGTGGAGGGGGAGTGAAAAAGAGGAGGACTCTGCAGAGAGATTGACACTGTGGCTGCAACAATGGACTCACGCATAGCAACAACGGCACACAGTGCTTCCTTCTGCTGTGCCCATGGTCGCTGGGAGTTGGACCGGTCGTGAAGGTACGGAACAACCACCAGTGGGGTTAAGGAGGCAGCGTTAGTGGCAATTATGCTAATGGAATAGGGTGAATCTATAAGATTAGGTGGTTTATTGAGTCAATCCTTTGAAACATAAACAATTTAACAAGTGAGCAGAGAGGAGGCACCTCTAGCCACTCAGAAAGAAGATCCAGGTGAGGCTTCATCAAATGTTAAAACAGGTGACACTAAGCGAGTACATTTCTGTCTATCAGACTCACTCACTGGTGGCCTGTCTATTACATAAGGTATGTCTCAGTGGTCTGTCTATGACATGAGGGATATCTTGGTCTGTCTATAACATGAAGTGCTTCAGTGGTCTGTCTGTCTGTGTATGAGGGACATCTCAGTGGTCTGTCTATGACATGAGGGACATCTCAGTGGTCTGTCTGTCTATGACATAAGGTTCAGTGGTGATCTGTCTGTTTATGAAATGAGGGACATTTTGGTCTATCTATGACATGCAGAACATTGATGGTCTGTCTGTGATATGAGGTACATCGGTGGTCTATGACATGAGGGACATCTCAGTGGTCTGTCTATGACACTAGGTTCATATCGGTGGTCTGTCTATGACATGAGGGATATCTTGGTCTGTATATGACATGAAGTACATTGATGGTCTGTCTGTGACATGAGGTACATTGGTGGTCTGTCTATGACATAGGGACATCTCAATGGTCAGTCTGTCTATGGCATGAGGGACATCTTGGTGGTCTGTTTGTCTATGTCATGAGGGGCATCTCAGTGATCTGTCTGTCATTGACATGAAGTACATCAGTGGCCCATCTATGACACAAGGTCCATCTTGGTGGTCTGTCTATGATATGAGGGGCATCTCAATGATCAGTCTGTCTATGACATTAGCAATATCTTAGTGAGCTATGACATGCGGGATAAAGAAAAGTCCTCCTCTTTGGATTTCAGTTCCTTTGTGGGGTCTTCAAAGGTTTGTGAAGATGGAAATAAAGGATAATAGAATGACCTCACAAATTTTCTGAAGCATGGATTTATAAAAAATATTTAACTATGCTTCTGCAGACAAGATCTCACAGAAATAAATGTCTAGTCTCTGTGTGGTGTCTTCAAAAAAAAAAAAGAAAGAAAAGTCAAATGAAAACAGAGGCTCCTGAGGGAGTCTGCTTAGCCAGATCATTCAAGGCAGAAGGTTAAGGAAATTGTTTTTTGTTTTGAATCCTTTTTTTGATAGATTTTTCTTGAAGGACACAGGATGATCAGGGGAGTTTATAATGGAGAAAAAAAAATTATAATGGAGAAATTTTAAGCGGGAAAAAACCCTGCATGACTGAGAAAAATACCCCAAAAGCTACACCAACAAACTTTTTTTTTCTATCAGCACATGGACCAGCTCATTCTTTGAGGGCAGCAAGGGCTGTCCTTGGAAAGTGCAACCCCACCAGGCTTCAGCCCAGCCTGGCCCTTTCAGTCTTCTTTGTTTCCCAAACTCAAAGACCCTTTACAAGGGATTGTGATGTGAGTTCCTTGAGGAGGCAGAAACTTTCATTTAGCTGTGGGGTGAATTCATTTTGATGCATTCTTCCAGGAAAAATGAGAGAAATGAAAACATAACTTTCCACATTGGTATCGACTTATAGAGTCTATGTTAAAAACAATAGCTTCTTAGTTGGTGTTTTCCTATAATAAAGGTGTTTTATTTAGATCATTTTTCAGCAGTACCCTTTTGCTTATCCTCATAGAAAAAATGGCTAATAAGATGAATGTCTATTATGAGAAAAGTGAAAGAAGAGAATTGTGTTGAGGAAACATTTGGAATCCTCCTTACTTTGCTTGTGAGAAGGTACTTTGGTGTACTTGCTGTGGAAAGCTGTTTGATGGTTCCTAGGAAAGTGAGCCATAGAATTACCATTTGACCTAGAAATGTCAATTCTATCCATATACCCCAGAGACTTGAAAGCAGGGAGTCCAACTGGTCTTTATAAGCCTGCTCTTTTCAGTATGATGCACAATAGCCAAAAGGCTGAAACAGATGGAAAAATGAATGCAAAGTTGTATATATGTATAACTCAAAACTCTCAAACCAAACTCATTGCCATTGAGTCAAGCTGACTCATCACCACCCTATAGAAAAGCAAAGAACTGCCCCTGTGAGTTTCCGAGACCACACCTCTTGACAGGAGGAGCTCTGTCCTACTTCCTTAGTGAAACTGTTGCTTTCAAATGGCTGATCTTGTTATGACAGCCCAACATGTAACTACTACTCCATCAGGACTCCTAAATTTACAATAGTACACTGAGTATTATCCAGCCATGTATACCACATGGATTAACTTCAAAATTTTTATCCTGAGTAACATAAATTGGACACAAAAGGAGAAATATTATATAACTTCACTATAGAGATATCCATAATAGGAAAATGTGTAGAGTCAAATAGTTAGTGGTTACCAGGGACTGGGGGAAGAGATGGATGGTGACTGAGCTTCACTTTAACCAGAACACTTGAGGTGGTCTTCCAGAGACATGTTTGAGCAAGTGCTCAAAAGTTGAGAAGATGCCAGCCATGAAAAGGTTCTGAGAGAGCATTCCTGATGAAATGGCTTTGAGGAAAGAAAGACCTTGTGATTTCCAAAACCTTGAAAGAAGTCACTGACTGCCTTCTGGTAGGCAGGAGAGACGGAATGGACTGAGTCAGGGCAGTAGATGGGAGTCAAACCACAGGGCTTTATAGGTTTCATTTTGTTCTAACTCTTCAATGTGTGGGGTTTCACTGAGGTTTTCTGAGTTCAAAACCCTGCATTTTCCTATGGGAACCATATCCTCCTAAGATATAATGTCAAACCAATGGAAGCTTTTCTATCAAATGAAATCTTATGAAGAATACCAACAGTGAAACCAGTAGAAGATAGCTTGGTACAGTTTCAGTAGTCAAAGACCTAGTCACTATACCACCAGGATCTAAGATAGGTTGCCTAGAATAGGGGGGCAGAAGGATCCACTTCCTCATTTACTTATGAAGGCATTCCACCGTGCAGGACATGAGTAATGGATTTGAGTAATGAACGAGAGCCTCGATTCTTAGCTTTATATTCTGGTTAAAGATTTCTGCATTAAGCAAGGAATTGAAGGTGAAGGGTGGGTCTATGGTATAGGAAGACAGTGTTTGGGAGATTATAATCAAGAGTCTGAACTTTCATGAAGACTTGTCACCTTCTCAGAATTCATTTCTTCTCTCACCTTTCTACCAGATCACAGGATATCCTAGCTTCATAGTTTTGGGCATATTTATCTCTTCCTCTCCAACCTAGTACCCTACAGCAAAGCCCCTGCCATTGAGTCAATTCCAAATCACAGTGACCATGGTTAGAGTTTCTGTGGCTCTACATTTTCATAGGAGGAGGCCGCCTCTTCATCTTCTTTGGTGTGATGGCTGGCTTTGAACCACGTTTTTTTGCAGTTCATAGTTCTATACTTTCCCCCTAGTCCCACGAGGGCTTCCTCCTGTGTGTCTAGTTGAGATTTACTTGGCTATAACCATAGGCATAGAAGCCTTGATTACTCAACCTTAAAGCACTAAGGTGGTCATTGAAAACTGTGGTTTAGAGGCTGAGCTCCAGTGGTGTAGTGATTGTGTGCAGGACTGTGGCCCACTGGGTTGGCAGTTCAAATCCAGCAGCAGCTCTTCAGGAGCAAGACTGGGCCTCCTACTCCCACCAGAGGGCAGTGATGCGCGCCCCTCCCCCCCCAAAAAAAAAGAAAACTGTGGTTTGAATGAACTAATAGCCCTGTGGGAGAAGGACATAGTGATATGCTTCCATAAAGCTGATAGATGTGGAACCCTTCGAGAGAAGTTCTGCACTGTCCTGTGGGGTCATGATGGGTTGGAAGCAGTTTTATGGTTATGGTTATTACTTTGTAGTTTGCTTCTGCTGACTTCATCACAGTGAGTGGTTTGGAGGGGAAGTTAGTAAGCAAGTCTGGTCAACAAGTCCATTCTGACTCACTTTAGGATATTTGTTTTAAATATTGAGGAAGTAGAGACTTTTTATTCTGCTTAAATTGAACCTGGGGATATTTCACTATGGAGGCTTCTAACAGTCATTTCACACCACTCTGCCCACCCCCACCCACCTAAAATCTGCTATAGATAGAGCAGGTTGACATAAGAATGAGAAATAGAGAAGCATGAATTATGTCTTTGTCTATAACTTACGTGCTATATCAAACTTTATCTGAAGGTGATACTACTTGGGGAATTTTAAATAATATAATTTCTAAGGAGTGATTTTTAACTAGCTCATTTGGCTTAGATTGCCATTATTCATTATCAAAACACCTAAAAATATATGCCGATCTAGGGTATATAGTAAGGATAGTTTTTCTTGAGGAAACTACTTCTTAGCCAAGCCATAAAACTAACTGTCATCAAGTTGACTCCAACTTTTTAGCCACCCTCTAGGGCAGAGTAGAACTGCTTCTGTGACTTTCTGAGACTGTAACTCTTTACAGAAGCAGACAGTCCCATATTTTCTTACAAGTGGCTGATGGTTTCAAACTGTTGACCTTACGGTTAGCAGCCGTATGTGTAACCATCACACCACCATAGAGAATGAAATAAAAAGTCACACAAATAGAGTGATCCTGAAAAAGTATTTTGAGCAAAGTAAAAGACAGATTCACCCCTGACCTTCACACTTTGTTGAAACAATTCTTTGCATCTTTATTTCTGAATCTTATCATTTTCTGACATGAGATCTTAAAACCCTATTCTAATAAACTTATAGAAGCCCTGATGGTTTAGTGATTATGTGTTGGCCTTCAAATCTGCGTGGTTGTCAGTTTGAAGCCAGCAGAAGCTCCATGGGAGAAGGGGTGGACTTTTTATCCCTATAAACAGTTTCAGTCTCAGTAAGCCACAGAGAGTCACAATGAGTCAGCATGGACTCAATGGCAGTGAATGACAGGGAGAATAAACTTATATTAAATGATGAAAACCTGGACATAGTGTGATAAAGCTGGCCCAGAGATTACAAGTTTTTCAGGAAGTGAAATGACAGTAGACATGTGAATAAAAACACAGACGCTAGCTGTTGGTACCTGGCTCTCAAAATATGTAGTGCCTGGGGTTTTAAAGCCTTGAAAATGAACAAGCAACCATCTAGCTCAGAAGCAACAAAGCCCACTTGGATGAAGCACACCAGTTTGTATGACCACAAGGTGTCAAAGGGATCAGTTATTAGGCTTCAAAGAACTAAAAAGCATAACATTGCATGCCCACCTTCCTGATATGATCACTGATGGCAAATGTGTGCATAAGCAAATGTGGTAAAATAAGCCAATAGTGTCTGGCTATCAAAAGATGTAGCATCTGGGGTCTTAAAAGCTTGAAAGTAGACGAGTATTCATCTAGCTGAGAAGCAACAAAACCCACATGGATGAAGTACAACAGCCTATGTGATGCTGATATGTTGAAGGAATCAGGTATCAGGCATCAAAACACTAAAAATTATATCATCATAAATGAGGGGGAGTACAGATTGGGGACTCAAAGCCCATCAATAGTGAAGCAACATCCCCTTACAGAGGGGTCACAGGGAGGAGAGGAATCAGTCAAGATACAGCGCAGCAAAAATGAGATTTGCAACTTTTCACTAGTTCTTAAATGCTCCCCCGACCCCCACTCACTATCATCCAATTCTACCTGACAAATCCAGCTAGACCAGGGGAAGTACACTGAAGTTGGAAACATGGGGAATTCAGGACAGATGATCTCTTTAGGACCAGTGGTGAGAGCGGCGATGCTGGGAGTTTGGAGGGAAGGTGGAGTAAGTAGAAAGGGGAAACAATTGCAGGGGTCTGCATATAGCCTCCTCTTTGGGGTATGGACAACAGGGAAGTGTGTGAAGGGGCACACCGGGCAGTGCACGACATGACAAAATAATGATACTTTATAAATTGTTAGGAGTTCATGGAGGAGGGAGTCAGGAGGGAGGGGAAAATGGGGAGCTGATACTGGTGGTCTAAGTAGAAGGAGGATGTTTTGAGAATGATGATGTCAACAAATGTGCAAATGTGGTCTGCAAAAAATTGATGTAATGTATTGCTCATGATAGAGGTTGTATGCGCCCCTCATAAAATGTTTCACTAAAAAAGTTTTAAAAAATTAAAAACCACAGAAGCCGCATCTGTTCTCTTCTGGCTTCCTTATTGTCATAAGGTGAAACCACACATGCCTCCACCACCTATCCTTCTCTCCCTGTCCTGACACCGCCCTTTCCTTCCGCAGCATTCTTTGGTCATGCTAAGATTGCTAGTCATTGCAATGGCCATCCAGAATTCGGAGACGATATTCATGAAGAAGGAGTGGTAGTCAATTATAGAAGTTAATAGGCTACTACAACCAGGATCGGAAAGCATTAAGGAGCCAGTCATTGGTCCACAGCAACATCTCTCTTCAGCCAGCAGTCTGGTCCTCACACTCTCAGCCACGTGTTTCCTGGACCTCTAATTTCTTGGCCTAAGAAGCCAACCGCCTTCTCTGTCTCATAGTCGCAGAGCTTCACTGCTTCTCCACTGATCTCTCACCTGTTTTCCCTGCCTTGGCCTGTGGTCAAGCCAGGCTCTTTTGCTCATTCTGGTGGCCTCGATGCCACCATTTTGGGTGCCTTTGGTCTGGGCTTCCACCACTTCAGACAGAGATCTCAGATGTGCTCCCCTAGTGGCTCTTCTTCCAAAGGCCAGGGGATTTCTCTGTTCTTGCTTCCATGATCATCCATTCTTCCTTGAAGGCATGTTTATTTATTTATTTTTTTTGTCTTTCAGCAAACCATACCTGAGGTAGTGACTTAAGTCTCATCCTTTACAAAGGTAGAAACTTCAAATAGATCCCACCTTATTTCTGTGACAGAAAATTCCTCCTAAACGGGATTATAACCATGGGCCTAGAGGTTAGAATTTATAGTATATTGCAATAGAGAATATGGCTAGTCCAGTCCAATCCACTTTAGGATATTTGTTTTAAGTGTTGGGGAATTGGAGAATCTCTATCCTGCTTAAATTGAGTATATTAAGTAATTGACTCCATCTCACCGTGCAAGGTGTTTGACACATGGCAGGTAGTCAACAAGTGATGCTTGTTATCGCTTGCTATTGATTGGAGGTTTGGGGCGAGTGGATGTTTTGAAAGCATAAATCAAAGGCATGTGAGCCCACCTAGGTTTGTTAGTAGCTACGGGATTGAAGAGGTGGAGGAGTGGCTTTGTTAGGGGAGTTCCATGAAGGTTTCCTAGAAGGATACACTGGATTCTGAAATCCCGAGTTTCCTGGTGGAGGAGTAAGCTTGGGAGTGGGAATGGAGGAAAGAAAGCAGAGAGGAGAATTTCTCAGAGAGGGAAAGGTATGAATCTGGACAACTACATGGTGTCATGTGAATTATCTGCTTGAGGATCCATATCTGTGTCGTGAGGATGAGGGCCATGAGCACGAAGTACTCTCTGCCATAGAGAGGGCCAGGGGACTGAAGTTAGCACAGGTAAAGCAAAGGATTACCTGTGTCCATTTCCACTTACAACAGAGGTAATCACCTAGGGGGTGGGTATGGCTCCCAGGGGACACTTGGCAATAGATGAGGATATAGTTGCTGTCTTAAGTGGAGTGGGACTGATTTCTAATGCCTAGAAGCCAAGGGTGCTGTGAAACCTGAGAAACCTTGGCCTAGGATACCAGGAAGGGTATCCTAGAGAAAAGATTTTCTGCTAAGTCAGTGGTTTTCAGAGGGAGGGTGCCTCACAGAGCTCTTCAGGCAAGGAGCTCCTCTCTCTCCTCAGGTAGAACTTGAGAGCAGCACCCATCAGAAAGTCAGCCAACTATCCAACACATCTGCAGGCTTCTCCCACACACCCCCCCCAAAGAATGTGATGCTTTTTCTTCTTCAAGCTTGTTTGATGTTGTTGGATTCTCTACAGAGAGTGCTTAGAAAAAGGCCCAAGGAAGGAGGGATTCTGGTTCTTCATGATTGAACCTGTGCCTTTAGATACCACCGCATCTGAAACCCGACCCACCATTGAAATTTTCACTTAATTTGCAGCAGTCTATTACCTCTATGTTCCAGCTAGTGTTAGTTGGATTTCTGGACTGACAGAAGGAAAATTGCGTCTAGGATAGGATTTCTAAACCAAAGGAAAGAGACTCCAGGAACAAAGTTCTCTGGGATGAAAGCAAAGAAGAGATGAGGAAAGATAAGAGAAGGGGACGATGAGACATGAATGTGGGCCCACACGGAAGTAGCCTCACAGACTCTGAATCACAGGGGGCGGGATGAGGTAGAAGAGGGTCTAGGAGGCTTGCCAGAAGTCGCTGCTTCTCAATGACTCATGTATTTGCCTGATGCAACAAAATGCAGTGAGACACTGGGAAGTGCCAGGCCCTTTTCTAGGTGCTAAAGGTACAACAGCGATCACGGTGAAGTCTTTTTCTGCAGGCATTATGGGGAGTGAAAAATGAGAGTGTTTTATAAATAAAGATGGAAGTTTGGGGAGGTAATACTGGGAGGGGTGGAGAGAGTTTTGTCCAAATAAGGTCCTTAGTGAGGAGAGAGTCTTTGGTGAGGGAGATACTTGGAGAATAGAGTGGTTACCGGGCAGAGGGAACAGCAAGTGTGAGGGTTTTCTGTGGAAAGTGCTGGCCTGGTGGGTTTTAGCAGAGTGGTTGGAGGTGAACCAGTGGCAGCAGTGGAAGTTAGGTGAGAAGAGGCTAGAACCTTTTAGGTCATTTAAACAATTTTGTTCTGAGTGAGATGAGCTTTGGGAAGGTTTCCAGCAGTGTAGGAAAGTAATTTGACTTATATTTCAGTAGAATGTAGTGCTGAGAATAGACTACAGGGGAAATGCCTCAAGTAGGGGCAGAGAGAACAGGTTAGCTTTATTGGCTTCCATGGTACTTGCGTTTCTCTGCCTGTGCCCTCTGCCTGGCACATTCAACATTCCCCATTTCCTCCTCAGCTATCTTTTAGACACATATCTGATATTACCGTTTCAAGTTCACCTTTTCTCATATCCAGTCCACTCCTCCTTTCGATCTGAAACTCTGGAAATGTGACCAGTACAGTATTCTTTGCCATGGAATAGGAATGTATTCTGTAATATTTTGATTAATAATATTGCAATGACTATATTTTTTCCCCAACCTCTCTCTTCCCTCCTCCTGGCCTCCATGTAGATGTCAAAGTGCTTCTTTGAGAACTAGAAACCATTTTTCTTTCTTTCGTTCTTTTCTTTTGCATTGTGATCTCATGGGGCACTTAACTTCATGAGATTGACTAACTTTGCTGATCATAATGTTTTCCAAATTTGTCTATATTATGCCATACAGCTTTATCACAATTTTTTAGAGATGCATCGTATTTCATTGTATGCACGCACCAGAGTTTGTTTATCCATTCCTCTACTGATGGGTATTTTGGCTTTGTCTCTCTCATTTTTTTGTTATCATAGCTGATAATAAAATATATATATGTATATGACATACATATATATAGTGATATTGGCCTATCATCCACATATACAATTTAATAGCTAAATCATATCCAGATAACATGTATAGTCATTACCACAATCAATTGCCATACTATTTTTAATAGCTGATTATTTGTAAGTAGGTATATAGGCCTTTCTTCTGAGTTGCCTCTAGATTGACTTGAACCACTAAACTTTTGAATAGCAGCCAAACACATCAACCATTTGCACCACCCCAATAGCATCTTAGATAAAGTTGTTTTGCTGACATAGAGTCAATACTTATTCATGGTAAACCCCACCCCCACCCCTACCTGTGGATTCCTGAGACTGTAACAGTTTATGGGAGTGAAAAGCCCAGTGTGATCACCGTGGAGCTACTGCAGATCATGTGGTTCACAGCCCAATTCATAACCACAACACCACCGGCTATTGTTCATTGAGAAGTAAGTGTGTGCCACCCTCTGCTTTGTGTCAATGATTGAATCATCACAACAAATCCATGAGTAGAGTAAATGTGTGAATGATTGCCACTTAATCAAGGCTAATCTTTTGGAGAGAGGAAGCAGTGTATGTACTCGAGTATAAGCTTACCCGAAAATCCACCGGAAGCGGCAACAAAAATGTGCTGAAAAACTCAGCATATACTTAAGTATACATGGTATGTGGCATTCCAATCAACTCTTTATAGCCCATAACTAATGTGTTACCCTCCCCCCTGGCCTTTACCTTCCTTAACTTGTCACTATAGATACTAGATAGAGGGTGGCGGTGGTGTTGCCCGCCATATGTGATGCTCTGTTTCAGTCTGGGTGGATGACAGAAACAAATTCATGGACATGTCAATGTGTATAGGAAAGAGGTTTATATACAAGAACAATTGAATATTGAGAAAACATCCCAGCCCAGTCCAGATCAAGGTCTTATTTCTGATTCCAATCTATAAAGTTCTCTTCATACTCATGAAACTCATGCAATGATGCCAAATGCAGGAAGATCATAGGCCAATGGATGGGAAGTCTTTGTGAGCATCTCAGCATTGGTAGGGATCTCCAAGTGGTTTCTCCAGCTCTAAGACTCTGGCTGTCATCAACCTGATTCCATGTGGCTTGTCAACAAGGAAGTCTTACAGGGACCGAGAAAGGGCGTGTCTCCCACCACCAAGGAGTAATACAGGCGTTCCCAGAATCCTTAGGTGAAGGCCATGCCAACACTGAGGCCTCATTGGCTATGGCCTGATTACAGGTTAGACTCCACCTCTTCACTCTTCATCCTCTCAAATTGACAAATGATGATATAACTGCCACATGCTATAAGGCAGCTTCGGAGTCTTAATCCTATCTGCATGCCTATGGCTTTGCTCAAAGGCTAGAATCTAGTAGGCTCTCAATAAAATACTATTGAAGTAGATCATGCCTATTGAGTGAACTAGCTATAACCAGAACCCTCATGATTTGGCTTATTTGCTTAAAAAGTAATGACCTACATTATTATACTTGCTTTTTTCTTTTCCTCTATCTTCAGGTAAAGAACTGATAAGCTAGATACCAAATTTAAAGGGCTTTCATTATTCTGAGGTTTCTCAATAAAGCAGGAGATTAAAATGGATTAAGAGAAATATGAAAACAATCCGAGCAGTATTAAAATGAAGGAGAAGTTGATGCTCATCTTGAGCTAGGCCTCAGAACCAATGCTTTTAAGGTTTAGAGTTGGGATTAAGGAGAAACTTGTCTTTTTTTTTTTTTTTTGAAACTTTGAAGTAGGGAACATGAATGCCAGGTAGTCTGGGCACCACTGTTGGAGAGAGAAAGGACTTTGATGGGGTTTGGTCTTGAACGGCCTGGGCAATCAGCTATGGGCAACCAGGACCCCTGTTTAGTGGGTCCAAGAGTCAAGAGACTGGCACACTTTCGAGTGGAGGCAGTTGGCAATATTGCAGTCCTTTTTGGTTGCATAGTCATATAATGTGGATAAAATCTCTGATAACACCAAAGAGTAGGGGGTATGACCCCAGGGACAACCTTAAACTCTCACAATCTCAGTATGCCCCATTATAAAACAAGACATTGTGAGCAATGAAGGACATGATACATTTGTGCTCACCTTGTTAGGTGCCAGTGACTCAGTTCTGACTCCTAGTGGCCCTATACAAAATAGATCAAAACACTGCCCAGGTCTGAGTCTTCCTCACAATTGGTGCTATGCTTCCGCTCATTCCTGTAGCCACCATGTCAATCCATCTCTTTCAATGCCCCTGTGTTTTACCAACCATGATGTCCTTCTCCAGGACTGCAAATATGACCAAAGTATGTAAGACGAAGTCGCTTCACCCTTGCCTCGAAGGAACACACTCGCTGCACTACTAAAACAGATCAGTGTTCAGTTAGCAGTCCATGGTCTTTCCATAGTTTACTTCAGCACAATTCAAATGCATTGATTCTTCTTCAGTCTTCCTTATTCAATGTCCAACTTCCACATGCATGTGACACAAAGATGTAGGACGTGGAAAAGAATTTAAATGCACATGCCCACTGCATGCCCATTCTCTCCATTCTTTGCATGTGCCTTTCTTCCTTTACATTTTCTCCCACTTCCAATTCTACCAGTTGCAAACACATTCAGTTAAAAAAAAAGAGATTGCTCATGGGACTTAGTTTCTGGATTCCACTACTGGTCACATGGGAGAAGTAGTTCAGTCCAGGCAGGATGAGGGTGGTGACTTTAGCATGAGGCACATTCTTTCAGAGTATTTACCAGGGAGTTTGACTGGACCAAAGAAAATGAAAACCTAGGCAGAAACCCTATCTCATGGCCAGCGTCACCCGGTAACATGAGAGAACAGACATGATGCTGGACTCCGCCCAGCTTCCTGGTTCCTGAATTTGATGATTGTCCAGGAATTTGGAGAGGGGTAGCATTGTGACTGATGAGTCCTTCAGTATGGTCCATTCTTTCATGGGACTGTGGATTTCTTGAAACCCTCATAGCTGCTAATGGAATCATAAATGGTTCCAGGCCTCACATGGTCTGGGGACTGTGCACAGGTGTTCTAGCAAGTCATAGATAACACATCTCCACCTGTTGGCCTAGGATTGGGAAGTATACAGTAGGTGACTAGACCTTGGGGTGGGTGGGATCATGTCCCCGTGATGGCCTGGGGACCTGATCTCTCCCTCTTTTCTCTGCATTGTCCTCACTTCCAGGCTGTCACTTTGTGATGGCCAAGGTGGTCCCAGGCATCACCCAGATTACATTCTATTCATTTGGAGCACTTGTCAAGACAGAGAGCCTTGTTGCTTGCAGAATTTCCATAATCCCAGAGAAAGTACACCCTGGTGTTGCTATGATCATGTACACAGCATGAAACCCATCACCAGGGCAAGGAACAGACAGTGGGATGTCCTTCTGTCTGTCTTCTGATCCCCCTGCCCCCCCCATCAGATGCAAATCAGTCTTTAAAAATAGACACTAGGGGCTTTCTGCCCTCCCACTTTAAACTCATTTATTTGCACAGAAGCCTGAGTCTTCGTGTAGGCTGAGCAAATCCAGCAGCAGGAGTGTACCCATGCATGGGTGAACACACACACTTGCTGGCACACAGCCCCTCAGTCTGTCCTGAAGAGTGTCCACTTAGCCCTCTTGGGGTTGTTGAGAAACAGAGTTGAGCGTCTTGGATGAGAAGTTGTCCTGCATGCATGTTTCTCCATTTTTTTTTTCATCTTCAGACAGCAAGAATCTTCATTCTGGAAGGGGAGGAACATAAACACGCACTTGTGTATTAGGTATGTAAAGTAATATCGTTGCAAGCATATTGTGTTGGGGAAGCCAGCCTGGCTTTGACACACAACCATATGAGGCTGTTTGGAAACCTCAATACATGCTAACGTCTCTTGGCTCAATCTCACTTTTGTCTGGAGAGATAAGGGTGCATCCTCTTTTCTACTCAACGCCGGGATGCACCTGAAAATAAGAAGCACCATCTATCAATATACCCGCTTCCGATACAGAATAGCTTTAGGCAGCATTTGGTTTCTAGTAACTTAACCACATGCTGGGGACAATTCTCTGCATTGTGGGTTGTCTACTAACTCATTGAATCCTCTCAGGAACTTGGGTTCTATTGTTTTATCTCTATATTGTACGAGAAGAAACTGGCGTGCAGAGTTTCTGTTCGTTGACCATTAAACGACAGTACTTGAACCCAGGCAGCCTGGTTTCAGTAGTTATCCCCTTTGCCGGTACGCTAGATTGTTTTGTTTGTGTGTGTGTCTGGGTATGTAGATTGCTCTGCGTGTGTGTCTAGGTGTGGGAGAGGCGCTTTGGAAGATCCACGAGTTTGGGTAGGGCACTGCCCTACGGGACCCGCTTCTGGTATTTCTAGAGAGAGTCAGCGGGAAGAGAGCACATGGGAAGCCCCCGGGTTTGCCAGTCTGCACCACATAAATATCAGCTGAATTTGGCAGCCAGAAGCAGTGGGTGATATTTCCTCCCGCGCATCCTCCTCTCGCTCTCTTTCTCACTCAGAACGGCTCCAGAGAAATCTCTGAGCTTATGTAACTGCCGCTCCTCAGGAACACTAATTGCCCATTTTCTAATACGGGCATTTTCATGTCTTTGCTAGACACAGACCTGTTAGTGAGGATTGTTGCTTTGGGAGAGTCGGTCTGCACCCCTTGCTTGGAGCCTCTTGCCTCCTTCCTGAGAATTTGTAATTGCCATTTGGAAGCTGAGCAGGGCTGGGGCCCGGTCTCATTCTTCCAGGCCTGCATGTGGCTCAGTGAGCATCTCTCTCTGCCCAGCGCATGCCACGCACAGCCAGGGCTTAGTCAGGTCCTTCGGTGCCACCATCCTTTAATACAGTGCCTCCTGTGGTGGTGAGCCCCCCAACCACAAATTTTTTGTTGCTGCTACTTCGTCATTGTCATTTTGTTCCTATTACGAATTGGGCGACCCTTGTGAAAGGGACGTTTGACCTCCAGGTTGAGAACCACTGTCCTAGGTGGTTCTGGTGAACAGAATTGTAGAATTATGGACGGAGGGGCTCCTTCCTCATATTCGTTCTGTCAACAGCATTTTTTATCGGCAGTTGACGCTATGTTTTTTTGTTGTTTTTTTCCCAATCTAATTTTATATGAGTTGAGCGAAAGTAAAATCCTTGGAGCGAGAGGAAGCACATGGGCAAACACACTGCCCTGTCTACCTAGCCCACAGGTGCCATCCCACCATCCAGGCCCCTAATTTCCATCTCTCCTTCCCCGAAAGTCCCTCATCTTTCTGGTCAATACCTAACTCCCTTGACTGGGCTGGAGGTCTCCACGGTGGCCTACACCTCACTCCGGTTCTACTGCATGCACTTTGCTTTTGAATATCACTGTCCAGACCCATTCCATGTTTGCTTTCTGGTATGAATGTCCAGGCTGCCGCTCCGTGAAGGCAGGGGTGTTGTGTCTTTAGCCTGCTGTGGTGTTCTAGTGATTAGTACTTAGGAAATGCACAATAAACACTTGTTTAGAGAATTAAGATCATTTCTGCAGTTTCCTAGAACCCAGATTTTACCTTCCCTGTCAAAGAGGAGCGTGAGCTCATTACTTTAAATGGCCATTTGTACCTTTAGGCTTCCTGGACCACTAATGCAACTGTTTTAGGTGGAAACTCTGTTGCTACACTCGGAAATGCTTCTTAATAAGTTCAGGTTCTCTATCTGATTTTTTCAGGCTTGGGAGAGAAAGTCTCACATCTTCACTACTGCATTCTTCCCGCTAACCTTTCTGCACCAACATCATTCCAGAAGCCTTTGTGCAAGAGAGGAGAGATTTCAGGTCTTAGGAGAATTTATGGCAAAGATTAGATGCCGCCAAACCCTTCAATCCCACCTCAGGCTCAGGAATAGGAATGGAATTCAAGTTGTCTCTTTCACAGGTTTTCCTTGGCTTCAGGAAGTTACAGCCTGACTTGGAGGATTGATTTGCATAAAGATGGTGAGGAGACTTAGGCATTCGGTGACAAGGCATATCTTTGCCAGTGTCTGCAAATAGCCCAGGCACAGCATGTGCCAAGGGGCAGGTGAGGCTCTCACTTTTGTTTACAAACCAAAGGTCTCTGTCTTTGTGAAGATTCACAACTAACCCTGGAATCCTCACTTGTAATCAGGAGAGTTTTATGAAGTGATAGCATGCTGAAAAAAAGCAGCAGCAAGTGTGTCTATTTTTAAAAATGGTTAAGAATTTATAATGCATGCATCAAATGTAGCTTAAAATTAAGGAGGGAATGGTGAAAAATGAAATAATACATAAATTGTAAGTGTGTGCACTTCCTTGGACTGTCAAAACAAAATACTGGTGGGGGCGGGGGGGGAGAAGTTTTCCAGAGCAGGCACTGAAATGTTTGTACTTCTCTGGAAGCAAATAGTCCAAATTGGGATTGTTGACTATTTCTCTCTCTCTCTCTCTCTCTCTCTCTCTCTCTGTCTCTCAGGGTCTTCAGGGAAAACTGTCTTTGCCTTTCTGTTCTTGGCAGTACCAGACATCATTGTGCTTTCTTTGGCTTCTGGACATGAGGTTTGTTCTGAGTGTGACTGTCTTTATTTGGCTGTCCATTTTTAGAGGATGCACTTCAGAAGGTCTGAAGAACCTATCTACAGAAGACAAGCCCTCAGCATGGCTTAGATAGCATAATTGATAACATATTCAAGGGAAATTCTTATCTCCCTGAGTAAGATCTCATTTACTAGTGCAAAAGTTAGGACCTCACAGGTTTATTTGTGGAATCCAATTCAATCCATAAGAGCAAACCAGAAAGTTCACCTTCAAAAAGGTAACTGAAAGATGTAAAAAAAAACTGCAGTAACTTGTAGGAGTCACATGATTTTAGGGACAAGTGACTAGGACATAAAATGGGTTAGCTTTGATAAAAAACAAGTGTAGACTTCTAACCCAACTTGGGTGTTACCCTAACACTACCAGGTCATGGATGAACCCTTTTTCCTCTCAGTAAAGTTGAGGTAAAATATATGGTAGTTGGCGTCTGCTTATCATAATCTCTCTCTCTCTCTCTCTCTCTCTCTCTCTCTCTCTCTCTCTCTCTTTTCAGGGAGTAGCTAGCTATATGTATTCCTCCAACTCTCTGACTCATCCTTTTGATTCCCGGGGTTGTTTTTTCTTGTTATCCTAGTTAACTCATTTTGCAGTTAATCTCCCTCCACTCCCCCGCCCCCACACACAGAAACCAAGTCCTATGAACAAACTCACTCAAAAATCACAGACCCACCAACTGTCCCACGATTAACTTCAGGTATATGAAGGTGTACTCCTTACATTTATTGGTATGCCTCTCAGGTTTCATGGGTTTTGTTATTGCTGTTATTATTGTTAGTCAATACTTTGTGGCTGCAGATAAGAGATTCAGCATTGAGATTGAGACTTTGGATGGGACAATTTAGCTTGGAAGCATTTGTTTGGGTTATGCCGACAAGATACAACAAGATGGCAAGGAAACCTGGGCATTTGACTTGCCAGGTTAAGGGAAGTCTGCCTTAAAATGAAGCCAACCCAGGAGAATCAAAGTAAAAAGGTGGAAAGGAAGGAGTCTGACAATGTAGTTGGAGTTCTGCATCTAATCGTCACTGAAGCAGCAGTTTAGACTGGATGGCTAATTGAAACAATGGCTTCTGCTCTCTCTCTCTCTCTCCTGCTAGAGTTGATGTAGATTAAATTTTGACCCTTGCAATGAAGAACATCCTGTTTGATAAAGAACTAACATGTAGAGTATTTAGGTGATTAATGGGCTTTGGAAGTACCCCAACTGGTAAGATAGAATCTAAGAAAACATTATTCTTTCCCTAGAATTCTGGTTAGTAACAAAGGACCCTCTTCTCCACCTCGCCTTGTGTTTCTTACTTTCTAGGTGTTAGCGGTTTTCAGAAGTACTCTTTGTACCTTGCTGAGTCACGGAGAGGCAATAATTACTGCTGCCCCACAGAACCCATAGGTACCGGGTACCAGGGAACAAGCCTGACTAAACTCTGACTCAGTGTTGGATACTGAAAGAACAGAGTAATTCTGAGAAACATTCATCCAGGTTGCTCTTTATGAATCCATGATTTAGCTTTTGTTAAAAGTGACAAAAATCAATCCCTTGAGACCTGAAGGAAATGACACAGATTATAGCATCTAAAAATCATGTCTTTTACCAAAGGAGGAAGTGAAAGTAGAAGAAAAAGAAAACACTGTGGTGGGAGAGGCTAGCATCCTCTGCCATGCAAAGAAGATAGGCTATGGGATCAGAGAAATGGGGATCTGAATCCAGGTGTTGTTATTGGTAGCGTAACAACATTGGACAAATTGATTAACTTCATTGGCCCTCCATTTCTACATTGTGAAATGGAAATACAATCCCACACAAGAGTGAAAGCTCATTTCTAACAGAGGGACTCCATTTGCTACATGTAGATATACTTCCCATGCAATTCAGGGTGGTCTAGAGAAACACATCCAGGGAGACTCTCATATATGTACAGAAAGAACTTTATATACAAGCACAATAGAATATTGAGAAAACAACCCAGCCCAGTCCAGACCAGCCCGATAAATCTGGCCCGATTAGCCCCAATGTCTGTTATCAGTCTATACCTTCTTCTTCAGACCCACACAGCACATACAATGACACTAAATGCAGGAAAAAAAGATCACAGATCAGTGAATGGAAAGTCTTGTGGATCCAGTGGCAGTGGAAGCCTCTCAGCGCTGGGAGGGGTCACCACATGACTCCTTCAGCTTCAGGACTGTGCCATAATTTCATGTGTCTGGTCTGAAGTAATGTCTCTCAGGGAGTGAGTCTGTGTTCCATCTCCAACAATCTATTTAGCTCTTGAATACCTCCAAGTGAGATCATCAAGCTGTGACCTGACTGACAATCTACCATTGTCTACCATTGACTTATAAGTCTCAAACTGAAAACAGATTATGTAACTATCACACTTCCCTTCAGATCATGAACCTTAACTCTCTTTTCACTGATCAGGGGAGATGGCATGAGGTCAGTGGGTTTGGAGAAAAGGATTTGTTTTATAACTTGCTTCCGAAGAAAAATATATATTGAAAGGGAAAAATAGTTACTGTTGAGTGAAAAGTCATAGTATACATAACTTAAACCAAGAGATGAAGGTTAACATTACCAATGATTCCATGTGTCAATTATCTTCCCAGAATATGAAGTAATGAAGGGAATGCTTCACCCAGGTGGCCCTTCTCCTCAGGCTCCATGAGTCCACTTAAATCATTAGAGATACATCAGACAGTGCTGCACTGAAAGAATCCCTCAAGATGGTCATGGTCATGAAGAACAAGGGGAGACTTATGAACTATGATAGGTCTGATTTGGGAGAATAACTGCAAACAGTGTAGTGTGTGGGAGGAGTATTTTGATGGGAAATAGCTGGAATCTAAATGAAGTCTGTTGTTGTTGTTAAGTGTTATCAACACAATTCCAACCCATAGAGACCCTATGCACAACAGAATGAGACACTTCTCTGTTTTATACCTTCCCTGTAATTGTTGCTCTGCTTAAGCCCATTATTTCTGACACAGTGTCAATTCCCCTTAGTGAGAGTCTTCCTCTTTTTGGCTCCCCTCCACTTTATCATGCATGATGCCCTTCTCCAGGAACTGTGCACTAGGGTGGGTATAATGGATCACATTAAATGTCACTGAAGGGAATCTTATTCGATTCCCCCACCCCACAGGCACACAATCACTTTACCACGTCTAGATTATTCTGAAGCAAATTCCAGATAAACAGTTTCATCTGTAAATCTGTGCCTTTACACGAAAGACTTCAAAAATGTAATCACAATATTATTTTCAAGCAAAATGATTAACATTTTCTCAATATTGCAAAATATCTGGTCAGTTTTCATGTTCACAACACCTGATCCTGTCCTCCTTCATTATATATTTCTCTATTTTTTGGGGGGGGGCATCACTGCCCTCAGGTGGTGGGAGTAGGAGGCCCAGCCTTTGCTCCATGAAGCTGGAATCGAACCTCCATCCCAGTGGGCTGCAGTCCCGCGCACAACCACTATGCCACTGGGGTTCAGCCCCATATTTCTCTATTTTTAATAACTGATAACTTTTCATTTGGATTTGAATAAGGAATCCCGAGTTCTTGGTTAAGACTGGACATTCTCTCTCTCTCTCTCTCTCTCTCTCTCTCTCTCTCTCTCTCTCTCTCTTTCTCTCCTTGCTTGTTTTCTTTGAAATTTGCTTGTGGGAAGATGTAGTTAATTCCTGTTATTCAGCTTCCATATTCTGGGGTTTATTGAATCAGTCTTCTGGTGGCATTTAACATATTCTATCTTTGCTTTTAATAAATTAAAATTGTGAGTTTGATCTAGAGCCTGGATCAAATTCAAGGATGATTTCTGACAAGATTGTTTCAAAAGTGCTGTTTGTGTGGTGCTATAGAACAGGCTTATCTTATGGAGATGTATTGTCTACTTGTTTCTCATTTTTGCAATTCTCTTGTATTTTTTATGAAAAGATACATGGAGCCAAGCTAGATCTCTGAAGATGAAGAAGTCACATGGAGACCCATACCAGCACTGAGATGCTTATGCCACCACTGCCACCACTGAGTCCACAGACTTTCCACTCACTGGCCGATGATATTCCTGCATTAGGCATCATTGCATGTGTTGCATGACTATGAAGAGGAATTTATAATTTGATATCAGACATAAAGCTAATGTCAGACTTATGGACTCGATCTGGATTTGGTTGGGGTGTTTTCTCAATATTCCGTTGTTCTTGCATATAAAGCTCTTTTTTATATATGAGTATTTCTGAATTTGTTACTCTACTCAACCCAGACTAATACACAGATTAAATATATTTGTGTGACTATTTTATTGGCAATGTGAAAAGGAAGATAACAGCTAATTAGTCTACACAGGAGTACAGAGAGCTCAGTTCAATTCATTTCAATTCACTTTCATAGAACAGTTAATATACTGGTTGTGTTAGGCAGGATTGACTAGAGAAACAAATCCAGAGAAACACTCATGTGTGTAAGAGAGAACTTTATATCAAAGAGCAATTGTACATTAAGAAAACATCCTAGTCCAGTTCAGGTTAAGTCCATAAATCTGATGTTAGCCCATATGCCCATTACCAGTCCATAAATATTTCTTCAGATTCATACAGCACATGTAATGATGCTGAATGCAGGAAGAAATATCACAGGGCAGGTGGTGGGAAGTCTTGTGGATCCAGTGGCAGCATCCTTCGCTTGCAGGTGTCTCCATGTGACTCCTCAAGTTCCAAGGTTCTAGCATAACTCCATGTGTTTTGTCAGCAGATACATAAAGCTGAAAGTCTGTATGCATCTGGCTTCCAGTGACCTATTTATCTCTCTGGTGCCTCCAATTGAGATCACCAAGCTGCAAACTGATTGACAGGCTTCACTCCACTCCTTAGGAAGTTGACAACAGATTATGTAACTACCACAGATCACACATTTACAACTTGACACTTTTACACAACTCTTCAGCTATTTATAATTTTTAGAAAAACAATAGTAAAATCATATCTGTATCTAACAAGATAAAATTGAAATGTATGCAATTCAATATGTGCCAGAGCCTCATTTAAACATAATATTATATAAGTAAACAGCACAACAGTTTTCTCTGCCTAACAATTGCAGTTAACTGAACACCCACACATAATCCTATGAATATATCCGATCACCTAGGAGAGTTTGGAAGCCAGCCTTGACCCCCCTAATTTGGTTATTCAATTTCTATACTGCCCATTTACAACAACACAGCAATCTGAGAAGACAATCATATTCTTTGATGTGTAGAGCTTCCTTGTTGGAACTTTATGAAGTCTGCATTCATAAGGAAAGTCATATCTATGACAGGCCAACCATAAAGGCAGCAGAAATATGCAGCAGTTCATAGGATCAAAAATCTTCTTCATCTGATCGAGTTCTGGTCAACTCAATAAGGGTTGGTTCATTTAGACTCCCAGGGTGCCCACTGGTCACCTTGCCTTTAGATCATGGATACTGTCACAAATTCTCCAGAACACTAGCCACCTTGTGCTAGATAATGAACTTCAGATTAGTCAGCCACTCTCGTCTACTCCTGTAGCTGCTGTGAACCAGGTCCACGGATATCAGTGGCCAGACTCAACCTGTGTAATAATTGCTGCATTTCTTTCACTTCCACTGAACAAATGAATCCAGGTGTTCATGTCACAATCATTTCAGCCTGCCCACAGCGTCCAGTTAATTTTCAGTCCAATAGAGAAGTTTTCTTCATGGTTCCAGGTTTATTCCAGCTTCTGATAAAACCCGCTAGTTCAAAATTCAAAAATCCAAAGAATTCCTTTCTTCCCCTTCAATCTATCACCAGTCTTGTAGGCAAGTCTCTTCACTTTGGAATGTCTTGAACACTTAAGACACTGGAAAGAGTCTAGCTTTTCAGAGCCTTCTTTGCAGGTGTTACCTAAACCCACTTAAAGATCATATTTTAATGGTTCAAAGCAAGTGGGCTGGAAAGCTCTCTATTTTCATTCTTCTCCATAATCATTCCTATCAATCACTATATCAACAATATTAAGCAAAGGAAACCAGTATGGACAAAGTAGAATCAGATCCTAATATCAATTCTTAAAGCAGTCAAGTTCAAACCTTGTCTAACTTACATAATCCTTACCTAAACTGTTCGATTGATTCTCAGTATGGCCTTAGACCTTCTGTCTGCTATTTTGACCTTTTGTCAGTCATTTCCACTAAGCAGCATGGTCTCTGAAAAATTCAAGGCACAATTCCAGTCCCTGAATTCAAAATATGCATTCATCACATTCATTTGTGACATTACAAACATGAATAACCGAAGACAGAAACCAAGAAAAATAATCAAAACTTTAACTCTCCATGTTCTTTCCAGAAAACAACTGAGTACACAGTGTGGCTTTATCCAAGCTAAGAAGAAAAATTACCATGAGGCAGAGGTCACACAAACACCAACTCTCTTTCTTTATGATTGCTTTCTCTAGTACCCCACTCACAAGGTACCATAATGTGTAGGTCTGGGTAGGCTAGAGAAATAAATCCAGGGATACACTCATATGTGTATGGAAAAGAGCTTTATATACAAGAGCAATTGATCATTGAAAAGTCATCCCAGTCCAATCCAGATCAAGTCCATAAATCCAATAATATTAACCCATATGCCAATGCCAGTCCATAAATTCCTCTTTAGATTAACACAGGTGTGCATTGATGCTGAGCATCACAGGAACATCACAGGCCAGTGGGGGGAAAATCGTGTGGATCCAGTGGTAGTGGAAACATCTCAGTGCTGGAAGGGGTCCCCATGTGACTCCTCTAGTTCCAGATCTCTGGCTACATCAGTGTAGCTCCATGTGGCTTGTCAGTAGGAAGATAAAGAGGAGAGTGTGTCTGCCCTCCACTGAGATATTTATCTCCTTTGTACCTCCAAATGAGGTATCAAGCTGCGACCTGATAGACTAGACTAGACTACACCCCTCCCCATGTTGACACTGGAGTATGTAACTACCATTCTGGTAGTCCTACAACTCATGTGGACTGCTGGTCCAAGGTCGAAGAAACAGGCAGTGGAGTCTTCCCTCAGTCAAGAGAGGCAGAGTCTGCCTGCAGGCGGTAGACAGCAGGGTGGTCAGCAATAGTCAGTGGCAGAGGAGTTTAGCAAATCAGGCCCTGATGGGATCTGGAACTCAAGTGATGTACAGCAACAGGATCCACCAGCCTGAAGATCAGTGAAGGACATACCAACAGCATGGTGAAGCAGGTCTCAAAGGAACCTAATGATCTAGGAACATGGTCCATGGAACTTGGCCCACAGATAGTGCAGGACACTAGCTCAAGAAACAGCACATTGGTCTGATTACTAGGGGAAAAATGGGAAATGGGATGCCGGCCATCTTTATTTATCTTGGTCATCCTCCAATCAAGCTGCAACCTGACTAAACACTGCTCATACATTCCTATTGGCTTAGTTGTCACAATAAACCTAACTATCACAGAGACCTATTGACATAATAGTTTACCCTTTAGAACACTAACTGCAAGATCAGCAGTTCAAAAACACCAGCTACTTTTTGGGAGAAATATGAGGCTCTATACTCCCATACAGATTTAAATCTCAGAAACCCACAGAGGCAGCTCTATTCTGTGCCAGAAAGCCAGATGAGTCAGATCTGACTCTCTAGCAGTGAGTTTGCTTTTGGCATTCTATATATTAATTTATAAGTTAGGAAGATAGTATTTTCTTTCCTTATATTGTGGCTAGTTACATGTATTGGACCATTTCTTTGCGTCAATGTCACCTGCCAAAAAACGTCATGAGTTTGACTTAACACTTTCTGAATGCCTCAGGGAAGTTGGACACTCCATAAAGTGTTTAACTATATCTTTGGAAGAGCCGTAGGCTTAATTTCTGCTTCTACTCTTTTAACAAAGTACATGTGCTTCAGTGGTAATTATGTGAAGCTAAACAACTGAACAGATTGGATAGAACTACACACACATGCAGAAAAGGCTGCAAGCCATCATGCAAATGGTTAGGTGCTAATTGACAGGTTGGCAGTTTGAGTCCATCCTGAAGGACTGCAGACAAAAAGGCTAATGATCTTCCAAAAAAGCAGCCACTGAAGACCTTATGAAACACATCTCTGTTCTGACACACATGAGCTTGCCTTCAGTCAGAATGGACTTGATGGCAATTAGCTTGTAACTACTACTCACATCTGAATAAGGCCGATTTTCTGTTTGGTTGTGATTGTACTACAGTTATACAACCTGGCACTCTTATGGGAAGGTAGGTTGATTGTTTCACAGGGCCTCTCTATACATATTTTTATATCTTCTAGTGAATTTTTAATTATATCATATAAAAAGCTTAACAATTAATTATGAGAGTACATGTTCTAAATTTGGGGGTCAATTCAGAATGGCAAGAGAAGAATGAGTTAAAATTTCATAAAGGAAGAGACACAATTATTATTTGCAGACAATGTGGCTATCTACTTAGAAAATTTAGTATAGTATGAGTGTTCAGTACACTATAACTGATTAATAGGTAGTATTCTCAATGATGGCAGCAAAAATAAATGAAAATATCTAGGAAGAAACTTGAATAATACTGTGTGGTACCAACAGGATGAAATCCACTACAATTACTAAAGAATATAAAAGATATAAAATAAATGATAGAGAGCTATACATAAGAGTAAAGTTTAAAAGGTAGCTAATTAGTTATTGTGGTATAAACTATAGTAGGCAAGGAGTGAAAATTGAATAGTTGATTAGGAAACAGTATTACATCAATGTAATTTCTCAGCCCATGCAAGGAAATGAAATCAATAATAATATCTTGTTAAATTTCCCATTTTTTCCAACCCCCATACCCCTCCACTCTCCCTTTTCCAATCGTCATCCTTGGCCTCCTCATAGTAATCAAAATCTTGTTATTTGTATGTAATCCAAGTTTCTTCTTTGCTATTCCTTATATCAGTGGTGATACTAAATATTTAACCACGCAAGATCGACCACTGAGCATAATGTTCTCTAATTTGGGGACCATTGTTTACTTGTTACCAATGGTTAATCGTTACATGATAACCAAAATATTAGGAGTTTGCATCTACCAGCTGCTCTGCAAGAGGACTACGTGGCCATCTATGTCATTAAAGATTGCAGCACAGGGAAGCCACAAGTCAATTCTCTTCTGTCCTTTGGGGTAATTTTAGAATCACTATTAAAATCAAATGAATGGTAACAGGTTTTGAATGTTTTCAATTAGTGATTACTGCATGGAGAAACTTGCTCAAATATTTGTGTTTCTATAGCAGACATACTCTAAGTATGTGGTTTTTAAAAAATGGTATCATTTTTCACAACTTATGAGGCTGTAAGTACAAATTCATGTACCCGTTCAATGCCACCAGTTTGCTCTCTCTCGACTCTAGTATAAGGTCCTGGACTCTTTCACTATCCGTGGGCTTTTCATTCCTTAGATATCCCCCTATGTCTGGGAGTGCAGACTTTCTTGACCTCTAGGGGTTTCTCAGCACAGATTCCCCAATCCTAGCTCTTCTTTCTTGATGGGACTGAGGTTTCTCCTTTTCTGCTTGCTTCTCTTTCCTTGTAAGATGAAAGATGATGTAAATCATACCCCAGAGAAAGAAATTCCCCTTATTCAAGGTTGTGATCTGAAGGAAGGTGTTGCCTTTCACTTTGATCCCCTAACAACTGATTTGTTGTTCTCATTAGAATCATGTTATGAGGGGTGATTACATCAATACATTAACTTACATCATTAAGCAAGTGCCAAATCATCGAAGATCATGGATCAGCCAGGCTGACATATATGTTTTTGAGGACACAATTCAATTCATGACAGCCAATCAACTTGTCCAAGGTAATGCAGCTAGTAAGTAGAGAAAATAAGGAGCGAGGCCATCCTTGCCAGTCTAAGGTTCCGCACAATGCCTAGAATGGATTAAGTGCTCGATAAATGTTAGCTATTCCAATTAGGCATTGAGTAAATGTTTTTGAATTCCTGCTGAACTGAACAACCAGTTCCTGTTGAAAACAAAACCACCAGCAAACATCACTCACACATCCTGAATTAGTGCTGTCCAGGTTAGTTTGTCTGAATTTATTTTGATTGTAATACATTCAAACAGCCACAAAACAGTGTGCTACAGAGGTTTCTCTCTCATTCTGTCCTTATCCTGTTTGGCATTTATTGATAGGCATTTAGAAAGGATGTTGATTCTCCAGGCAATCACATTTTTAGAAAGAAAGGGCAAAGAAGGGGAGTGGTATCAAGATGAGGAGATCTTATTAAGAAAATATTTAATGTTATTGATACATGGCACCAAGAGCCAAGGAAACACACCAATCAATATATGCCTACATCAATGTTTAATCTACTTTTAGCTCTTTGCTGTATTTAATTAGCTTGTGATTTGGAAAATTGCAGAGTACACAAGGCAATGAATATTTTGGAACCCAAAGCAGAAGTGATTATTTTGCTTTCAGAAAATAATGAAAACGTATAGCCAGAAGAAGAAATAATACTGTGTAAAGAGATTAAAACAGCAAAGATGAAGATGAGGAAATTTTGGATGAAGAGCTTGCTTTGGGATTCAGATTTATTCATTATATTTATTATCTCATATGTACTCCATTTTCACCATTGTAGACAAAGAAATTTTTTAGGGGTTTTACTTGCTCTAATTTTACTTTGGTAAGGTCAATAATTGAGTCTCCAATATTTACTGAAACAATCCAGTCTAGTTTGGAACATAAAAGTCATCAACAGGCCTAGTTGTCAATAAGAGAAAAAGGGAGAAGATGTTCGTACTCCAAAAATCAAACCGAACTTACTGCCATCGATTCTATTCTAGCTCTTAGCTACCCGATAAGACAAAGTAAGACTTCCTCTTTGGGTCTCTGAGACTAAATCTTTATGGGAGCAGAAATCCTCATTTTTGTCCTGCGCAACAGCTGGTGGCTTCAGAAAGCTGACTGTGATTATCTGCCCAACATGTCACCCTTCTCATTTTATGAGTTTGACAATGCAGTAGGCTAAATAATGGCCCTTAAAAGTTTTCTATGTTCCAATCTCAAAACTCAAAAATTTTTAGGTTACTTGATGGCACAGTTTCCTATCATTTTAATTACTTTTTATAAGCATCCTATTCATGGTCTATTGGATTCATAAGTTATGCATTTAAACTTTTTAGCAAAAGTTGGCATAACCACACCCTTGGTGTGTGACTCCTTAATTTGTACAGCTTAACTAGTCTGAGACTGCTCTAAATACTCAAGTATTGTTCCTTTGTGCACAGTTTATTCCTCAGTCATTTTCTTTCCTCCTCAATTTTACTATATGAAGCAAGAAGAAACCATGTGATACCTTCATATTTTGCTTAGAAATCTCTTTAGTCAAATATTCAAGGCATAAAGCAAATGGATACAGCTTGTTCTACTATACACAAAATATTTTAGCCTAATTCAGTCAAGTTCTTTGCTAGCTTTTAACAAATATAATTTTTTCTCCAGTGCCCAATAACATGTTCATCATATCCTTTTAAAATCTCACCAGAAGCACATTTAATGTCTATATTTCTAGCAAGATTTTACTCTTGGTGATGCAAGGTTTCACAATAGTTCTCCTGACTTTTTTCTAAGCCCTCACCAGATTAACCCATTAGCTCTGTAATTCCAACAGTGGTCTCATCAAGGCAATGTAGGCTAATCAGCTTAAAAATTTCCCAGCATCTACCCATTACCCATGTTCCAGAGCCCCTTCCATAGGTATATGGTATATGACATGACAGCACCCCACTCAATACCAAACTATCCTCATTTTCTAGGGTGATCATAACAAAATACAGAAGCACGTGGCTTTAAAAAATGGAAAATTCTGTTCTGAAGACTAAAACTATGAATTCAAAATGTTCGCAGTGTCATTCTCTTACCTACTGTCCTCTCTAGAGAAAAGTTCTTCTTTGTATTTTAGAAGTTCTTAGGTGGTGATGATGTGTTTTTGTTGTTTGACTTTCTTTACAGTTTAGTCTTCTTTGTAATGGTGTTGTTTCCTCCTTTTAGATGACCCAGTTCAGAGGGATTATAACTCAACCTCACTGTGGTTTAACTGTATCAATTGAATTGATAACTTCAAAGAAAATAACTTTTTTTTACATAAAGTTTTACATGGGTGCGAAGGTTAGGACTTCAATATTTCTGGAGCAGGGAGGCACAATTCAATCCATAAAACATGACAAAAGGTATTTTAGGTTGTGGATAGATTCCAGGTTGCTAGCCAGTTGACCTTAAAAGGATACTTTCCCATTATCCATTACATTACCCAGTGTAATCGCAAAAATCTCTGCCACGGAGTCAAAGCCAATTCACAAGATCTGAGTAGAACAAAGTAGAACTGTCCCAGTGGGTTTCCAAGACTATACATCCTTATGGGAATAGAAAGCCTCATCTTTCTCCCTCGGAGTACCTGATAGTTTCGAACTGCTGACCTTGTGGTTAGCAGCCCAATGTGTAACCCACTACCTCTATATAATCACAAAGGTTCTTCTCAGTGGAAGAGAGAGCTAGAAGAGAGAGCTAGAGTTGCAGAAAAACTAAGCTCAAGGTTGCTGATTGGTAAAATAAAAGAAGTCCACAAGCCAAAGAATGCAGGCAGCTTTTTGAAGCAGAAAGAGGCAAGAAAATCAATTCTTCCCTAGAGCCTCTGTAAGAAAAATAGACCTGCCAACACTTTAATTTATCCCTGCAAGGCCTGCTTCAGAATTCTGACCTTCAGAAGACGTAATAAATCAGTTTTTTTAAGCAACTAAATTTAGGTTACTTTATTAGAGCAACAATACAAAGATACTGTAGTCAACCACTTTAAAGACTTCCCTCTGGTTCACCTTGCATGTGTATTTGTTCTTCACAGAGACCTGTCCATCTTCTGGAAGAAAAACTTCTAACCTCATCAGATTCTGTTCCAGTACAGTGAGTTATATTTACTGACTTATTGGGTCACTGGGAAGTGAAAGCTAAGAGTGCAAATGGCATATGCTTGTTTCTGCTCGCAATCTTCACATAGAATAGAAGGTCTCAAATGTAGTCCTACCTGGAAGAAGGTCAACCTGACTCTCTCTTTATGTGCTTTTGTACATGTTGACTTGTTCCCCTCCCATTCCAGGAGGGTGGCAAGTTGGTGGCATCATTGAGACTTAAGTGGCATCATTTAAATATATGCTGAGAAGAAGAGGTCAACTCTTAAAGTTGATAAACCCAAGTTATGCACTTCAATTCGCGGACCAACAGCATCTGTTCTTGAGTTTTTTTGGGTTGTAAGTTTAGGGTGGATTGGATTCATGCTTTGAGTTAATAGTTTTTCATTATCCTTTGTATTTATCAGTCCTTAGGACTAACATTTAAAGAGTTAAGTGTGGTATTTAGGCATTTGCCTATATACATTAATTTCACTGAGATACCTCCTAAATCCCTTTATATACTCACCCCTTCACTCCATTTCTTTCTCAGTTCACCAGTTAATTGAGCACATATGAGATTGAGTACAACATACATATCCAACATATATATCCAACGGAATGAAACACTTCCCAGGTCTGTGTTCTCCTTATAACCATCAGCATGTTCAAGTTAATTGCTGTAACCCTAATGCCAGTCCATCTCACTGAGAGTCGCCTTCACCCTTCCTGGTTCTCTTTTTCATGAAGCACATAGTCTATCTCTAGCAATCACACTTGATGATGGGTCCAAAACCAGCAAGTTGGATAATGTGCAAAAGGACTATTAAAGGGACTGTAACTTTGAATCCAGGTCATATATCTTATCATGAACAACAATATTGGTAAAAATAGAGTCCTGTGGGATTGAGCTTGGCCCGAAATAGAGATATGAACAAAATGTTGAGGGAGGGAGAGATAACAAAGTTATTGTATTGATCTTTAGGATGAGAAAAGGGTAACTTTTATAGCCCAGTGTATCAGTTATCTATTATTGTATAACAGATTTCCCTGGCACTTAGTCATTTCAAACAACTTTATGCATTATTTTACCGTTTCTGTGGGTTAGAAATCAGATGTGGCTCAGCAAGGACCTCCTTGGCTGCAATCAAGGCTCTAACCACGACTATGTTCATCTCTAGCCTAAAATGAAGAAAGTTTTCTATCCAAGAGAACTCAGGATTGTGGCAGGATTCAGCCTTTGCATGTTGTTGGTTGAAGGACCTCAGTACTTCAGGGACTGTTGGCTGAGGACTTCCCTAGTTCTGGCGGTGTATATCTGCCCAGATGGCTACTCATCGGGACCCCTGGTGGTGTCATGGGCTGCTAACTTCAAGGCCGGCAGTTCAAAATCACCTATGAATCCATGGAGGAAAGGTGAGGCTTTCTGGTCCCAGAAGGATTTGCAGCCTCAGAAACCCACAGGAACAGTTCTCCTCTGCCCCACAGGAAACCAGCTCAGGATCCTCAGTTCGAGAAGGTTGGCAGCTGGCTTTGTTGAGTGAGCAAGCAAGAACCAGATGCAGTGAGAGACAATGAAAAGGAATCGCAACCTTTCAAAGCTTTCTCTGTGTAGTAAGGAGACCTGGTTTTATAGTGAGTTATGAGTTGCGTCGTCATGAGGTCAGAAATTTGAACCAACCCATCATTTTGCAGGCAGGAGATGAGTCTATCTTCTACTGGAAACCAAAATTAACTCAATATTAGTTGTGGGTTTGCTTTTTGGACTTGGCTTTTGAAATTTTTGTAGCGTTGTCACATATGCTTCTCTGTATTATACTGAGTAGAAGCAAGTCTACAGATCTGGCTTGCCTTAAGGTGAGAGAACTACACAGGCCATGAACACCCAGAGACAAGGCCCATAAGGACCATGTTAGAAGCTGCCCCTCTCGCCACTTGAAGGGTGATCAAAGTAACATTTGCAGTGATATTCGCATATTTACAGCATTGTAGCCTCTAATGCCATCCATTCAAATATAACCTGTCCTTCAAGGCCAAGCTGAATGGTTGTCTCCTTTAGGAACTCACCCTTGTTTTTCCAAGCCTATGTGTATCTCTATGGCACACACCCAGAACTTCATCCGCCCCTTCAAACTGCACTAATAAGAGGCACCATGTGGGTGAAAAACTCACGCTGCTTGGGGCTGACTCTGGTTCTCTCACTTACTAGCTGAGTGCTCTTGGGAAACTCTGGTAACGTCTATGTGCTGGTTTCTTCATCTGCAAGTGGAGGGCATGACTATATAAGAAAAAGGTGATGTAGTACATAGAAAATTGACTTATTGGGCATGCTTTAATCATCGCTAGTCATTGGGGTATTGTTCGACAACATGACATGAGTCTAGATCTCCCTGTATTTTCTCCATCTCCCCAGTGCCTCACCCCTATTTTGCACCATGTAATAGATGTTTGAATGAACGCATCACCACGGCTTCCTAGCACTAGTCTCTGGGTCTTCCCGGAGGCCTTCAGCTTGCTGGTTGGAGTACATCACGCTGGGATTCCCAGTCTCCTTAGACTCCCTAGGAAGTAGGGAGCTCAGGTGGTGCCATGGACTAAATGCTGGGATGCTAATTGCAAGGTAAGGAGTTTGCATCCACCAGCAGCTCCATGAGAGGAAAATGAGACAGCCTGCTCCTGAAAAGATCTAGAGCCTCCGTCACCCTCTGGAGCGTTTCGTCTTTGTCCTATGGAGTGCCTCCCGGTCAGCATCCAGCTGGGAGCAGTGGTTTTAGTGTCCTGGCTGCCTGGGGGCCTGTACAATCCCTGACATAACCAGCTCTATCAACCATGGTGAATGGCCTTGTCTCTGGACTGTTTGTCAGCAGGAACAATTTATATGGGGGGAAAGGGCTCTTCTCTGAGACTTTCATCTTCCCTTGGAGAACAGGCTCCCCACCCCCCTTCCCAGTCCCCATCCATCAGCCGCCTTGATCCTATATTACCAATTTATTCCTTCTGTTAGCTTTCCTTCCACGCTTACTTCCTTTGAGCCAAACACAGGTAAAGGGGAGGGTGGGGAGATGCACAACCTGACTTGCTTTAGTGAAAGACATTTCTGACTCTCTTTAGGAATGAGCCCTCTTCTCGCTCCTGGTACTCCACGCCTGAAATATGGTCACAGGATGCTCAGGAAATAGGCCCCAGCCTCTCTTCCCGATAGAATTGAACCATCTTTTTCCTGCCATCGTGCTGAAAGGTTAATCTGTTCCTCTTCTCAACTAGTGCATTTATCATAGAGAAGTGGTCTGTTGTGGAAAATATTGATCAAAAGCCTGCCAGGTCGTCTGCTGGGTTGAAATTGAGTGTTGCAGTCAATCAATGGCTTGATATTTGGTGGTGTGGATAGAAGGCAGTGGCCTCGGCATATGGAGAGGCTGATTGACAGAGGAGAGGCATTACTGGGGGAGGAGTTGTCCTTTCCAATTCCCTCTCCTGATATTTTATAAAGCAGGGTAGAGTCACTTTCTGGGCTGGGATTGTGAATCAATTTTCAGTGAACTAGGGGAACTCAGTGTCCCATAGGTCAAGTTTTACATGTGAATATGAGAAGAAATAGCTAGATTAGCCAGACTGGAGTGTGGGACACTGGAATTACCTCTGTACGTAGATACTTGTGAGTCAGCTTTTTACTTCCAAATAAACCCCAAAGAACCTACTGACTCAAAAAGCAAAAACAAAACAAAAGAAAAAGACCCTGGCATTGAGTGGAAGCCAAATCGCAGTGACACTATGGGACACAATGGAACTGCCCCTGTGGAGGAAGCACCAGTCTCTTACTGCTTACACAAGCTATGCCATGAGTTAGTATTAAGTTTGGACTTTCACCAATTACTTCCTTGCTGCTTCTCTCCCTTCTGTTTTATGACCATCCTTTCCTTCCTTCCCTCTCCATCATTCTCTATTCCCTTTCTTCTTTTCAACCTCTCACCCCTTCCTTCCTTCCCTCCTTCCTTCATAACTCCTTTCTTTTTCCTGGATTGTTTGAATATCTCAAATACTTCTCATACCGAGTACCTGCTAGGTGTCAGTCACTTTGCTTAGCAAAGTGGGAATAGAGAAAAGATCCAGATACAACCTCTCTCCTCAAATTGCTCATTTGGCATTGAGAAGTCTTTTATAAAAATGCTGCTTAATGACCCAAGGAGCTGTCCGCTATTCAAAAGAAAATGGAAATATTGCACAGAGTAACTATGCCAAAGAGAACTAGTCAGCATTCAACCATTTTAAGAAGTAGCATAAGAGCATGAGCCAATGGTATCGAAGGAAGAAGTTCAAGCTGCACTGAAAGCACTAGTAACAAAGAAGAAATGGATGAAATAGCAATTGAAATGTTTAGATAAGCTGATGAAGGACTGGTAGGACTTGCTCACTTATGCCATGAAATTTGGAAGACATCTACTTTGCCAACTTACTGGAAGAGAGCTGTGTTTATACTCATTACAAAGAGAAGTGATCCAATACATTGTAGAAAAATATCATTAATATATGCAAGTAAAGTTTTCCTGAAGATAATTCAACAATGGCTAAGTCAGTACCATTACAAGGAGCTTTCAGAAATTCAGAGTGTGATCAAATGAGGACTTAAACCTGGGATACCATTGCTGGTGGAAGGTAGATATTAGCTCAAAGCAAAGAATACTAGAAATATGTTTACTTGTGTTTTATCAACTTTGCAAAGGCATTTGACTACAGAGATGATAAACTTTGGATAGCCAGGAGAAAAATGGGAATACCAGGCATCTTCACCGTGTACATGAAGAACCCTTACATGGATCAAGAAGCAGCTGTGCAAACAGAGTAAGGCAATAATACTACATAGTTTAACATCATGAAGGGTATGTGTCAAAGTTGAATACTTTCACCACACTTATTCAATCTATGTGCTGAGAAAATCATCATAGAGCTGAATGACATGAAGAGGAATGTAGCATCAGGATCGGAGGAAGATTTTTTTTAACAATTTTATTATACAGATGACAAAACCTTGCTTGCTGAAAGTGAGAAATTGAAGCAATTACTGATGAAGGGTCAGAATTGCAGCCTTCAATGTGGATTGCAACTCAAGAACTCAAATCTTCACAACTGGATCAGTAAGTAGCATCGTGATAAAAGAAGGAATGACAGAAGGATATTATCTTGCTTGGATCCACAGTCAAAACTTATAGAAGCAATAGTAAGAAGATCAAGTGATGCATTGCACTGGGTAAGAATGCTGCACAAAGTGACCACTTCAAAGTCTTGAAAATCAGTAATGTTACTTGGAGCGCTAACGTGTGTCTGATCCAAGCCACGATATTTTCTATCTCCTCATCTACTTGTGAAAGTTGGACATAGAGTAAGAAAAACTGAAGAGGAATTTAGGCATTTTTAATTATGGCACTGAGGAAGAATATTGAAAGTACCATGAACTGCCCAAAGAACAAACAAATCTTTCTTTGGAAGGAGTACAGCCAGAATGCTCCTGAGAAGCCAGGATGGCAAGGCTTTGTCTTACGTATTTTGGACTTGTTATCAGGAAAGACTAGTCCCTGGAGAAGGACATCTTGCCTGGTACATAGAGGAGCAATGCAAAAGAGGAAGACTCTGTATAAGATAGGCTGTCACAGGGGCTGCAACAATGGACTCAAACATAGGAATGATAGTGAGACTAGAGCAGGAACTGGCAAGGTTTCATTTTGCTGTACATAGGGTCTCTGTGAGTCAGAATTGACTTGATAGGAGCTCACAACAACAACAACAACAACAAACAACAACAAGCTTTCCAGTTAAAGGATGACCAAGATTACTCAAGTAGTGCAGAGGAGGCAACTAGGATGGGAGCTACAGGCTGCCTATGGCTGTGGAATATGTGTAAGGAACTATTCAGTGAAGGGGTGCCTTTAGACCAATGCCTTGAAGAAGACTCAAAACTCACTCAAGTCAATTCCCACTCATAGACTTGCCCCAGTAGGTTTCAAAGACTATGACTAACTCTTCAAAGGAGTAGAAAATCTTCTCTTTCTCCTATGGAACTGTTGGTAGCTTCAAGCTGCTGACCCTGAAGCCAGCAGCACCATGCATAACTATTACATCACCAGGGCTCCTGGAAGAAAATGAGGGATATAAAAAGAACAGAAGTGTGGTGGTGGTGGTGGTGGTGGTGGAAGTGTGTGAATATAGAAGACACCACCTATGAAAAGAGGAAAAACATAATTCAGAATGGAGGTATAAGGGGATTAAGTGAGAAAGGTACACAGGGACTATTTTCTGAAGGCTCATATGTTAATATATGCTTATTGGAGAATTTGATTAAATAATTCACGTGAAAACCTTAGCACAAAATCAGTCTTTAAAATCCCTTCTTTCTTGCGACTGAGGTTCTAGGTGGTAAGTGATAATCATCTGTAATGTTCAGAGTCTCAGCAGGAAGGATATGGGGACCTACATTTCAGTTATTTGAGCCGAGTTTAATGTAGATGGACTATTTGCAAAGGTGTGGAGTGACTGCAAAGGAAACCACAGGGGATATTGCATCACCTCAAGGTCTTGTAACTATGGAACCATTCTACCCCTAGTGGCAAGAGAAGGGAGTTGTTTTAAAATTACTGTGGGAGAGGGACAGGGTTATATGTAACTTGGAGCAAGGGATTAAGCCTGCCCACACTGATGTATAATCTAGGGGGGAAATTTCTGGCCTCTTCCTTTTTCTTAGCTCCCTCCAGTCACCTGCCATTGCTCCTTGTGGGCTGAATCATACTGGATCCAGAAGACTTGGAAGCCAGTGAAATGGATCACTTTTCCAGGATAGTTGTCAGGATGGGAGGGGAGTACTTGTATCCAGAGTGACCAGAGACAGGCGAGCAGCCCAAAAGCTCAATTTGCTATAAGCCAAACAAGAGTTTCATTGATTGTTAATATAGAACAGACTTCAGATGTTGTTGATAACCACCATCGTGCCAATTGCAACTCAAAAAAACACAGTAGAGGTTTATCAGGGCCATAAACCTTTGCAGTAGGAGAGAGCCTCATCTTTTTGGGGAGGGACAATTGGTGTGTTTGAACTTCCATTCTTTAAGTTAGAAACCCAATCCTTACCCAACAGCTATACCAGAGTTCCTGTTTTCCTAAATTCTAGTTAAATTTGAAGGCCCTAAAAGATGGTTCCCATCAGTTAGCAGCCCATATAGAATGAAGTTGTATTTTTCCCAGAAATTATGGCAAAAGTTCAAACTCATACCTCCAAAACCCTGGTTTGCTCCCACTCCTACCACCACTTAAATACACTGACCCTCAGTTTCTTCATCCTTATGATAAAAACAAAAAGGTCAACCCACTCAGTTGTGGAAAAACATTGACCATCAGCATACATTGATTTCCGTTCCTATTACGGAACGTGTGGCCTTGACTCCATTTCATTTGCACTGAGCCTTAGGCCCCACATCTCTACTGTAGGGATAATACTAACTAGTTAAATGAAATGACTCAAGGAATTTTGAGCAGAGTGCTTGAACTCCAATAAGTCCTTGTTAATTATATGCTGAAGTTTGTGTTGTTGATATATTAGTCACTCTTAGATCAGAGTCAGGTGGGAAATCCTCTTTGTCTGAGTTTCCAGGAAAAGGAAAGTTTCTTACAATTTCTCCTGGAGGGGCTCTGCTCGTGTACACACATAGGTCTCTCTATCTCTTGCCAGTCATGAGAGTGAACGGTGATCCTGACTGCTTTGTTTCTTGTATTCCAGGCCTGCTTCCTTAAATGATTTCCGCATTCCCATATTGTCAAGAACAATGTTTCCAAATTTTAGTGGTTATTTTTGGACTGGTCTCAGGAAGCCAAGTAAATATCATTCTGGTAATCTCTGCTTTCAGCCAAGATCCATTTGGTGACATCCCTTGTTCCATGGCCACTTCTGAATTTGTCCTGAGGCTCTGGCCATCCCACGTCAATGCGCTCCCACAACCATTATTGGATAATTTTCAGCAAAATAACGTTGCTTTGAATAACTAACACTGAAGAAAAATTGATGTGCTTGAATTATAGTGTTGGTGAAGACTATTGAAAGTACCACGGACTTCCAAAAGCACAAACAAATGTCTTGGAAGACATACAGCCAGAAATAGAGCTTTGTAACATTTCCATTCCCAGAATGTTTCTTAGTGGCAATGATGGTGAGGTAGTTGATTTATTGTATCAACCGGGTCGATAAATACATGTGGGGATACTTCAAGGGTGGAGAGATAAATGGCTGGGTAAGCCTCACCTTTCCAGTTCTTGGTTTTCTTGCTTTGTGATGGTCGGACCAGGGTGCAGCTGCCTTAGCCAGTTTCCTGCTTCAGCTTGCAAGGCTCACTTCCTCCAAGATATCCCCGAGGAGGAGCTGTATAACCTACCCCAATGCAAACCTGGCTGCTGGAGCAGCTGTCTGGAGACCCCTGCAAGTACTGAGATGCTTACGCATTCACTGATTCAGCTTGCTTATTGCGGTCAGCATCATTGCACGTGTTTTGTGAGACGGAGGAGGACTTTGTGGGTTGGTGTTGGACATATGGGCTAAGGTTGGACTTGTGAGCTTGGGCAGCCCTGGGTTGGGATGTTTTCTTGTTATGCACTCACCCTTTGTATAAAACTCTCATATACATATGAATTTCCATGTATTTATTTCTCTCTTGTACCCAGACTAACACAGAGGGCAAGACCCATACTTGGGAAATATTACAAAGAGGGACCCCGTCCAGAAGAGAGCCTTATACTTAGCAAAGTGAAGGGGTAGCAAACATGAGAAAGGGCCTTCCTTGATGAGACGGTTTGACAGAATGGTTGCAGCCAATGGCTCAAGCATAAGAAGAAGTGTGAGAATGGGGCCGAGCAAGCCGGTGTTTCTCTCTGTTGTGCCTATGGCTGCTATCAGTAGGGGTCAGCTCAATGACACCCAAAGACAACCAGGGCAGCCAGGTGGTAGCCACCTGCCAGACCTCTCCCCACCACCTTCAGTGCCCACATTTTCAGTGCTCATTCTCAGAGATTCATAACTGATTCTATCTTCTGAAAGCCCTAGTGTGTGACAGGCGTGTTAATACAGCAAGGGGCAGGGGAAATGGACTCTCCTGGTTGGACACTTGAATGGCCTTCTTTTTCCTCGGAAATGTGCATGCTGGGAAGGAAGAGAAAATATTCTATTTTCTTTTCTTTGGCTTTATGAAAGAACCAATTGCCCATGAAATCAAATAAAGGTGAAATGCATATTAAAATACTGTGGGTCTGCCAAAATCAGTTAGATGAAAGAACAGAGCTTGGAAGTAATGCCAGTCTATGCCTCTGAGATTTATAATCATATTACATTGCTTGTACTTCAATAATAACAACAACAAAATAAGTATGTGACTTTAAAATATGATTCTGGGCAACATAGTATAAAAAAATCCCCAAACCTCTCAGCTATAAATTAGTGAGCTAGCTTCTGGTCTGCATTCATCCAAATCCACCCTGAACAATCACACTCCTCTTGAAGATCCCTTACTCCCATCTTTATAGTGAAGGCACAGAGCTCTTCAAAGGCCACGAAGGCCACCACTGTTCTACATTTATTTATTTTTGTTTGTCTCTATTATTTTTCCATTGCTGAGAATATTCAAAGGGAAGTCCTCCCTTAAAATGAATGATCATTGGACATGTATCAGCATCCCTACAAGAGCTTTGTAACTTTGCCTCAATGGTGCAAAGGCAAAAGGCTACATGATTGAGCAGCCAAGTACCAGAAAGAGCCCTAACTGAAGGTACAGCTTGGAAGAGATATCCTGTTCAAAAAATTGTGTCTGAGTATTTTTGATCTTGACATGTAACAGATTTACTTCTCCAATAAAACCCATAATCATGAAAAACAAACAAACTAACTAATGGAAAAGCTTAGTTACCCCACCTAATCTCTTTGGTACCAGTGTCTCCTCAACAATGCTCTATCCAAGAACATATACTGTAGTGGACCTGCTTATTGGCCAAAAACAAATGAAGCGAACAATGATTTTTAGCCTCCACCCCAATACCCCCTACATGGTTCACATTAAGTTCATGTGACCAGTCTTCTTTTAATTCACAAGTTGTGGAAAGGTGACTGTCCAGACAGAACCCAGCCAGATACAGATTGAATGATTCTGCTAGATGGCCAGTAGGTCATTGAAAACTGATGGGAGCTAGAGGTTCTGATTAGATAACATTGAGGCCACACAACTGGAGATTAGTTAACTAGAAGAAGATGGTACCTAACATTGATTCCTTCCAATCTATGGGGAATCCTACACGTTGTGTACTTTTCCACTGAGATCATTTATCCTCCATGTTTTTCTTTTCCTAGCTCCTAATAGTCTGCTATAAATTCAATATCTTAAGACAACATACATTTCTTACCCAGTACTACATATCATAGGCCTAAAATGGTTCTCACTGGATAGGAAGTTGATAATTCCTGTAGGTTCTTGGGAGAGAATCTGTGTCATGCTTTTTCCAACTTCTAGCACTCATTTGTCTTCTTTGACGCATGGCCCCTGCCTCCCAGCAATGTCATGGGCATTTTACTCCATTGCCTCTTCTCCGCTGTTGACTCTCCTCTCTCTCCTTCACTCATAAGGACCGTGTGACTATGTGAGACCCATCAAGATAATCTCCAGATTAAAAAAAAATTAATTGTATGTTCAAAATTCCTTTTGCCACGCCATCTCCAAGTTCTGAAGAATAAGTCATGGACATTTGGGGGATAATTATTCTGCCTAGTATAATATACATAGGGGGTACCCCTCAAAAACAGCAAAAATAGAGTGCATTCTCCCTCACGATGTGAGCATCCAGCATCTTGCTCTGAGTTAGTGTACCCAGTGGTGTCTCCTGGGAAGGCTCTCTCTGACCATATTTTTTTTCATGAAAGCAGTTTCATTCAGACCTCACTTTTTGTGATAGCTGATTTAAGAGAACAGGGTGCAACAGTGAAATTTTGTTTTCTGCTCAGGAAAAATGCTGCAAAACTCCTGTGACGTTGAACAGTTTACAAGGACAGTGCTATGTTAGAAAAGTGTAGAAGTGGTTTTCTCGTTTTAAAAAGGGTGAAATTTCAATTGATGACAAATCTCATTCTGGATGTCCATCAACTTCCCAAGTGGATGAAAATGTCCACAAAATCCATGCACTTGTACTCAAAGACCGACAATGGTTCATTGAAGCGAAGGGGAAGTTATCTAGAGTCCCTTGGAGGTTGGTGCAGGGAAATTTATCAGATGATTTTGGAATGAGAATTGTTGTTGCGAAATTTGTGCCTTGGGTTCTGACTGAGGAGGGAAAAGAGGGTCAAGTGGAACATACCATTCTTTGACACAACAGCTCTGAAGCGATCCAAACATTTTTCCAAGGTGACAAGACATAGTGCTATTCTTATGAGCCTGAAAGCAAACATCAATCAATTAGAGTTTGTTGCACCAGGTCAGACTTTTAATCATGCTTTCTACTTAGAGGGTCTGAAAGATTGCATAACAGCGTGCACCAAAAGCAGGTCTGTTCTGTGCCAGACAGAGGGCTGGTTTTGCCACCAGGAAGATGCACCTGCTCAAGCAGCCATCTCAGTCTGCCAGTTTTGGGCAAAAATAAAACTCAGAAAGTAAACCCAGCATGCCTCTCTTGCCCCTCTCATTTGTTCACCTTACCTCACCCTGCAGGACTTCTTTTTGTTGCCACAAATGAAGAGGAACATGAAAGGACAGTGATTTGACAACATAGAAGAGGTGAAGTTAAAAATGCAGGAGATACTGTCAGCCATTCAAGCACATGAGTTTAAAAAAATATTTCCAGGAATAGAATTGCAGATTTGACAAATGTATTAGTGTAATTGAAAGTACTTTGAAGTGATAAGGTTGTTTTGTTAAAAAAATAATTAAATACATAGCTTTGAAAAAAAATCTTTCGGGGGGTGGTGGTGGTATCTGCTTGTACATTCCAGTTTCCAGTCTTGCAAATTTCAACTATTGAACATTTGGGGATGAAAACAATTAATGGACCATGTATTGTTTCATATGATGTTTGATGCCCCAAAATCACATTCTTCTGCTCTTTGTGTTTGAAAACTCTTCCCCGAGCAAATTGAGGTCTTATGGATTGAGTTTGAAAGAATGACATAGGGTAAAAGGAATTGCCAAAGACAGAAAAGTTGTTTATAAATATGCTACCACGTATTCCAAAAAAGGGGCATTCATTGATCTGAAACTTATCCCTATCTATGTCCGGCATTGCCAGGTCTAGGTGTTTAAACAGGAATGATGGACGCTAATAGATGATAATTGATCCTAAGATTGGCAGGCAATATGGCAAGTCACTCGTGAAAGTCCACAAATCTTAGCTCTGATATAGTCCAATTTTTTTTTACTTTTTTTTTCTGCATCACTGCCCTGGTGGGAGTAGGAAGCCCAGGCTTGCTCCTGGAGAATTGCTGTTGGATTTGAACCATCAACCCTGTGGACTCAATCCCACACACAACTACTGCGTCACCAGGGCTCAGCTTGTTTTGACTTTTATGAGTCCTGGTGACATAGTGGGTTATGCATTGGGCTGCTAATTACAAGATCAGCAGTTTGAAACCTCCAGTCACTTTGAGGAATAAAAATGGGACTTTCTACTCCTATAAAGATTTATAGTGTCAGAAACCCTTAGGAGGTAGTTCTACTTTGTCCTCTAGAGTTTCTGTGAGTCAGCATCAACTCTATGGCAATGGGTTTCTTGCTGTGCTTTGGCTTTTGAGTCTTGCCTTTCGGTTGGATTCATCATTGGAGCCTTCAGTCTCTTTTCTTCACAACCAGCATGTTTAGCAGAGAATGCCGTCTTTCCCCATGATTTAGAGCAATGAAATGATATCCATAATCATTGATCTAAAGTGACCAGAATCCCTGAATATTCCTGAGCCAATCATACAGCCAGGGAAATGAGGTATTTTGATTGGCCATATTCATGTTACATATCTACTGGGGCTGGGGAAATGGCTGATAAAAAGGCAAACACATATATATCCAAGATATCCATTCTGAAGCCTAGTGCCTCCATCTGTATCGAATTGAATGCTAATAGTATTACATTGAATCCTCTAGAGAGACAAACCAATAAAGTGTGTGTGTGTGTGTGTGTGTGTGTGTGTGTGTGTAGGGAGAGATTTATCTCAAACAAATAGCTCCCGTGGTTGTGGTGGCTGTTTAGACCCAAGTGTGTGGACCAGACATATGACTGGTAGCTTCTTAGGCCTCATGTAACTACGGCTATTGATGAACCCCAAATCAGCATGACAGAGAGTAGACAGAAGGATCTCAGGCTGTAGTTGCTAATAGGTCCCAAGATTGACAGACAACACAGCAAGTCATTGTCTCAAGTCCCCCAAACCAGGGGTCAGATAATGAGAGGCTCCAGAGCTAGTAAAAATCTAGAGTTTTTCCAGATTATCTATATATTTTTGGATGCAGGTCATAACCCCAAGGAAAGGACTGTTCTTAGCAGATCTCATTGAGAAAGATGACATAATGTCAGACCTTGTTCTGGGGGATTATTACATCATAAATTCCAAATCTTAATAATCGTGGCTTACTCAAGTTGATACACATCTTTAACCATCACATCGATTTGTAAAATTTCATCGCATACTAAAATTGCATAAATTTTATTCTGATGTTGAATATATTTTGTTGATGCAAGAAGTGGTATGTATCATTGTATCATTGTGTGTGTGTCTGTGTGTCAGAGAGAGAGAGAGAGAGAGAGAGAGAGAGAGAGAGAGAGAGAGCGCCCAGGTATTTTACATGTTCTCCTTCATATCGGTCACTTTTCCCATTTTAAAGATTAAAATAAGTGGCACTTAGAAAAGTTAAGTCCCCTTCTCAAAAGTTACACACACACACACACACATCCATATACTAACCCCAAATAAACTAATTGCTATCGAGTGAATACTGAGTTATCAGAACCCTCATGGAGAGGGAAAAGCTGCCCCTGTGGGCTTCTGAGACTGTAAATATTTTTAAAAATACTTTTATTGGGAGATCTTGCATCTTTTATCACAATCCATAGATTGTGCAAAGCACATTTGTACTATGTTGCCATCATTACATCCAAAGCATTTTCCCTCTACTTGTGCCCTTGGTATGAAAGTAGAAAGCCCCACTTTTCTTTTGAACGATGGCTGATGATTTTCAAATTGCTAACCTTGTGACTCTCAGCCCAACGTGCAGTACCACAGGCCTCCAACAAATTAGAAACTGACTTTTTTCTGACTTTAGTCAGTGTTTCTCAACTCCAGGTCAACATTATTGACATTTTGAGTCCAATAAATCCCTGTTGCAGGAAGCTTTTCTGCTTAGTCACAATCCACACTTCCTGTGACAACCAAAGATGTCCCCAGACATTGCCAAATATCCCTGAGGGACAACCCTGCATCTGGTTAAGAACCAAAAGGATAAATTTATGGATTCAAATCTTGATTTTGTCTTGTAGCAGCTTGTGTTGTACAAAAACATCATTTCCCTGAATCTCAATATCCTACTTGTAAAATGGGGTTAAAAAATAATGCCCATTTACATCTTGAGTGTAAAATATGTAGCAACTACCTGGTACTTATACCTACACCGTATGTGGCAGTTAAGTTAGATTCTTATCCAATGGACTCTAATTCTAGTCAAAGGATTTCAAGAATCTCCTTTTCTTTTCTTGCTTCACTGGTGAGGAGGGGGGTGGAAGGGTGGCCTGGTAACAAATCTGAAGCACACTGAATTGCAAATGAAGACAGGCATTTGAAGCTCCTCCCTTCCCCTCATTAGCACAACTCCCTTGACAGCCCTGCTCCTTCAAAGAATGTTTCCCAGGATGTGGGCCTCTGCAGAGCTGGCTGGGAGCCTGGAATAGAGTCAATGTCCGACATCAAACATTGGAAGCTCAGAAATGAGACCATGCTCTCCAATAAGGAGTTGTGTCCATAAACGTTTCCATGCTTATTAAATTGCTCCAGTGGCTGCATTAATTGGACCCACCTCTCTCACTTGGCTAATCACAGCTACACAGCACGACTCTGGCATTCCCTCTGAGCAGAATTCCCAATCAGACCTCCCACTTCTCCCTTCCTCCAACCTTAAGAATGACTTTTTGGGGGATCTGACCAGTTTTCCCATCTCTGAGCCAATTTTATTCTGTCCCAAGGGACTGGGAGAGAAATCATCCTCCCTAAACCAATGTCCATGATCCCTGCTGTAATTAGGAGACTCTTGTCCATCTTTGTGCCCTCCGAGTTTGGCATGGGGTCTGGTACCTAGTAGCATTTCAATAAATGTTGAGTAAATTAAAATAATGACTAAACAGGTTCACGGTTTCATTTCTTAAGACCTCTTCATAATTCAGATATCACATTAAACACAAAGCTTGGGTACAAAGGTGAAAAATGTTCTGCTTCTCTTATGTGACACACTGAGTCACAAGTTTCATCAAAAATTGTGAATCTGCATGCCAAATACGGCCAGCAGCTGTGTTTTATTTAGATAGCTTGGTGTTATGGCAAAAAAAGTAATTGGGAAATATTTGTTTACGACATGTATTCTTCATGTCATCAATGTCTTTGTCATCAATCATGAGTGTTTTTGCTCTCCCTGACCTAGATATTGAGATATTGGGATCTATGATATGAATTCATGCAGAATCTTGCTTCCCCTCACTACAAGAAGGTTTGAAAAGACTGCTACATATGGAACTGTTTATGGAAATCTCATAGCCACTCATGCCTGATTCTTGACCTTGATCTTCATTCTTCTAAAATATTATGTTTAAAGTAAATCTCTAAGAACTATGAAAACTGGCTTCCAGGTGAATAATTTCCTTCAGAGGCACAGACATAGTACATTTTGCCTGGTTTAGAAGTGCTGGTAATGAGACCCTTAAAAGTAAAGGATTGAGAATTGTTTTCCCCTTTGCACACAATGCTCAAAGAACACAGGCATCCACAGTTACATAGCCATTCAATTCAGCATTTCTCTGACCAAAGCAGTCCTGCACCCTCTTCCTGTAGTCCCATTGACCTTCACCTCAACTTGGCCCTAGGAGCAACACCAAAGTGATCTGCATAATCCCAGGGTTGGGGTGCATCAAGAACACATTTGGGTGAACCAATGTTAGCCAGCTTGGGAGAGCATGTGTAAAGACCCAAGATGTTTTAGGCAAGTGTTTCAATGTTTTTTTTTTTCAATCCTAACATAAATGAATCCTTAGTCCACTTTTGGGGGTATCTCATTAAATCAAACCAACAATCTGACATGGGAGTTCTTTGAGAATGAATGCCACGCACTGAAAATAACTATTGTGCAGGTCTAAAGTAAAAACAGCAAAATTCCTCCTTTAATGAATTTGAAGGTTATGCTACACAGTCTCTGCCCTTGGGAGTGTTAGATCTATGGAGAAAGTCTCCAAAATGCATGCAGGGCTTGCTTGACATCTGAGAGACTAATTTTGGGGGGATTGTAAAATATTAGCATTGAAGGCACTGATGTATCAGCTACTCTAACATTGAGTTTAGGTGTAGGGAGACGGGGGCACAAGGGATAGAGTGTTAACATGAAGATTGGAAAAATTTTAGAAATTTGACTTCGATATGTTAGTCTTTTGACCTTGAAAACACAATTTCCTCCCTCTGTAACTTAATTTCCCTACCTGTAAAGTGAAACCTTTGAAATAGTTTATTTCCAAAGCCAAGCAGCTAGCTAAGGGCCACATCCATGTGGAAATCCCTATTGCCAACAGAGCAGACCTGGTGTGGTATGACTTAAAGGAGCAGAACTCATGCTCTGACTTCCTTGCAGTGTAAAGCTGACCAGTTCTGGCCCTTCTGAGATCCTGTTGGCCTGCCGGCACTGGGATGAGGGTGGGCCAAGTCTCTTTCCCATTTGATGTGGAGGTGTACCAGCTGCCCGGGTTAGACCTTCCAGGGAACGCTCTTTATTTGACTTTGGGCTGTCTGTTCGGCTCATCTCTAGACACCCTGAACCCTGAGATGCCATGGCCCATTGGGCCCCTCCCTCTCCCTCTCAAGTGTCCTTTTCCTTCCCCAGATAAGAGGCAAGATCTCCCTTTGCTACCACCTCAGTTTCCATGAATGAGATTTGAGGTACTGGGATGTTTCTCTCTGCTGTTCCCTGAGGTCACTGGACACACTAAAAGGAGGTCGAGGAGGCTTAGAAGGCATCACTGGACCTTTCTGGAACCTCCAGCTAACCTGGTCCCTCCATATCCTATCTTGAGGCACCAGAGGAGCCTTTGGGAAGCAGATAGGAACACTGAGAAGCTGAAGGAATGCTTCCAAACGCCACAGCAGAAGGAGGGTATCATCTGGGGCAGGGGCAGGCTAAACTTCTGAGCTTTAAAACTAGAGAATTGGAAGGGGCTGGATTGGGGTTCAGCAAAACAGATTTCCCACCCCCTAGGCCCTCATGCTTCAACCTCCTTCCTGCCCCAGACTGTCTTAGGGGCACTTTGGACAAATCCTTGTGGGTATCCCTCCCCTCTGTAGAGGTCTCCTCAGGAGCCACCTCTGTTTTGCTTCCCAGATTTTTAAAAATATTTTACCCCAAAATCTGAGATTAGTTCCCTCCCCTACAGCTTGTTGCCCACCCAAATTAGTATAGTCCCTTCCCTTTCCCAAGGACTGCGGTAAACCAGGGTTTTCTTTCCCTGCAGGAGGGAGAAGAGGTAGGGTGTATATCTAGGTTGGTGATTTCTCTTCCTGAGCCTTAGTTTTATCATCTGCAAAACAGGGTCAGAGTTTGCCTTTAAAGATTCCCAGGCTTAGAGATTCTCTGAAGTAGTTCTACTCTGTACTCTAGGTGTGCTATGAATCAAAATTTCACTCAATGGCTCAGCAACGTGGAATGTGGAGGGAGGTCGGTGGAGGGTAGTTCAAATTACAATACTGTATCTCTTATTATGGTCTTCCCTAAAACATGCTTACATTTCAGGCTTCAATGAATATCCTTGTGCAGTTTTTCTGAGTATATTCTTTGACTGGTGGTATCGTTGTTACCCTTAGGGTTGTTAACTCTAAGTTCACCAGTTCAAAACCACCAGTCTCTCCTCAAGAGCAAGATGAGACTTTGTACACGTGTAAAGCAGTACCTTCTCAAAAACCCCCATGGTCAATTCCAATAGGGGGACTGTGAGTGGGAATTGACGAGATATTAATGACTGTGTGAGTGATAGTCTTTCACATAAATGTCATCACATTCTTTGACAAATAAGTGATCACATCCATAGCTCATTACTGGATTGATGGTTCTTAGAGTCATTGGGGATCCTAGTACCCCTGTTTACTGTTCTATCGTCTTTCAAGCGATACAGCACCTATTGGGCCCAAGCCAAGCTAGAGGAAAAGCAAAGGGGCAAAAGTCCGCTCGTCCTGAGTCAACGCCACTTAAAGAGAATTCCTAGAAACTCAAACTAATGACTTCTGCTACCAATTCATTAACCAAACCTGACTGCATAGAAATATTGGGGAAATGGCAATCAGGGAGGCATGTAGTCACTCCGAATAAGTCAGGGATTCATGTTTAAGAGGGAAAGAAAGAATCAATACTGCCTATGAGTCTTGGTGGTGGAGTGCTTACATAATGGGTTGCTAATCTGTAGGCCAGCAGTTCAAAACCACCAGTCACTTCATGGGACAAAGAGGCAGCTTTACTCCCATAAAGAGTTACAGTCTCAGAAACCCAAAGAAAGAGTTCTACCAATGTCACGGGGAGTCAGAACCCACTGGATGGCAGTGAGAGATAAACCGTAGGTGCTTCCATACCACATGCCTCTCTCATTCATATCAGTGCATCCTTACCACCCCTCTATGCCATGGATATCCCCATAGAGCCTGCTCCATTTAGACCATAAGTTTTTTAGAAACACCATCCCTCTGAGCTGATAGCCTTTTTCCTTCTGTACCCCAACTCTTTGAACTTTCTCTCCACCTCTCAGAAATTTTATATTCCTTCAGTTAGAGCAGGATGGCAGTCCAGTGCCAAACACTCCAGCTCTGTCCTTTGTCTGCAATTTGGATCGTCAACCACTTTCATTTCCAATTCTAGTTGAGGACCCCTTGCCTCCCGTTTGGCCTTACTGGCATCTGATACTGACAATATGAGGCCCACCGTGCTGGTAGTTTCTGGTTTGGGAGCTGCTTTCTTGGCTACCCTTCCAGCTGGCTCAGTCAGGGCCCCTTCTATGGACTTTAATTCTGAATTCATGGCACAAGAGATGCAGTACAGATATGCAGGCTCTTCTGACTAAACTCATTAAGATTTTTATTTTACTCAGAGTGCCGGGTCTCAGACATGAGTAAAATCTCCTTTCCCACAGACAAAAACTCAAGACTTATTCCATACCAAACCAAAATGTACTGCCATGGAGTCGATCCCGATTCCCTGTGACCCTATACAACAGGGTCAAGTTGTTCCTGTGGGTTTCTGAGGCCGCAAAGCTTTATGGGAGGAGTAGAAAGCCCCCCCCCCCACATTCTCCACAAAACAGGGGTGGTTCAGATTGCTGACCCTGCAGTTACCAGCCAATGGAGACCACCCGGGCTGCCTCAGAGGCATGTACTGGACAATATGCTTCCTTCAAATGTCTCAAGGGTATGAGTGGCTGAGACGGCACCCTAGGGATGTAGTGGTCACATGCTGGCCTGTGATCTGCTTGGCTGGCAGTTCAAAACCACCACCCTCTTCCCTAGAGCGGCATCAGGCTTTGTACTCTCTGCAGTCTCAGAAACCCACAGAGAAGTGCCTCTGAACAGTCACCAACCTGATGACAGAGAGTTTGATATTTTTTAATAAATCATCTTATGGGGGGGCTCATAGAACTCTTATCATGATCAATTCATACATAATTGTGTGCAGTCCACACTCGCACATTAGTTGCCATCATCTTTCTCAAAATAGCCTCGTTCTACTAAAAACCATGTGAGAAGATTCACATATTTTCTAGTATCCTAATAAAAGAAAAGAAAAACATAGTGTGACACCATTTAGACCCTTTTCAAATCATGAAACATAAAAACACCTCCAACGATATTTAGTTTCGATGAGGATGTGAAGAACATGAAAATCACAGCCTCTGCTGGCGGGAGCATGATTTTAAATGACTTTGTCAAACATTTGGGGATGTGCAGTCAAGTTGAAGATGAAAACGGGACCCAGGCCATGGCATTCCACTTTTAGAGTCATGACTCTCAATGAAACGAAACGACCCAGTGGCAGGACCTGCCGCGTTTCATCATTCTGTTGCACATAAGGAGGTTGTGAATCGGAACAGACGCGATGGCGCCCGGCAAGCAGCAACATCTTCCAGCATCTCTCACACTTGTAGGTGGAGATTTGTTACAGCCACGCTGGCATGGGGATTCCTCTAACGGAAGCAATGTTGGGAGCAGAGCACAGATTCCACTCAGCACAGCTCCCGAAGGCATCAAATGATGGGACCAGGAGGGGCTGTGCAGGGGTTCATGGAGACATTTAAAACCACAGGCAGCCTGTAGTTCTGGATAGTAGCTGAGACTAGAAAATAGAACCCTGCTTTGCCAATGCCAGCAGGGACTCAGCAGGATTACAGAGCCTGGCTCTAAATGTAATAACTGTGACTTCAGGGTCAGGTGTCAGCCCCAAGAGGAACTAAGGTTGAATGAGAATCATAAATTGCTGTCATCATCATAATAGCTAACCCTTATTAAGCATTTACTACGTGTCGAGAACTGCATAAAGTTCTCTCCTGACAGAGACTGCTAATTGCACACCTATGTTCATCCTCCCCTTCTGCTTTATTAACAGGCCCATGATTTTATTGAGAATGACAATGTGCCTAGGTGGAGAAAAAAGGAAAGGAACTCAAGATTTGGAGACTAAAGGCAACTGGATGGCACCATGCTGATGAGCGAGTTAGGGACAGAGACCCATTTGAGGATGCTTCCATGAAAGGAGGCACATGCCTTACCATCCCCCCTTCTTCTGTCTGCAGTGGAGACATCATGGTCAAACAGAAGACATCTTGTGGCCAAGAGACAAATAACCTCATTCTATGGAACACAGCAAAGGGAAAGGATGAGCGTGGCTATTCGTGGTGATACTGCCATGTCCTGCCTATCTCTGGGTTTTTTGCTTCATGAGAAAAATTCACCTGTTTTGATGAAGCCACTGAGACAGTCAGATAATCCTAGCAATGTCTATCATGGCATTCAATTTTCAGAACAAACATGTGTCGCAGATGCCCATACTGCTCCTATTTTGCAGATGGGGTGGCTAAAGCTTAAAGTGTTCAATGAATCAGTAGTATGATCTCAGCTTATTAGGCTATTCCACCTCTGCACCATACATTAGGAATGGGTTTCAATCTCTTCCATATAGATTAACTCCATCAAGTCAGTGGGACTGAGAGAAGATGAGGCAGAGGATGTTATGGCTACAGTGAGTGGTGCTCTTGGTTCAGGGCTGATGGATCCATGGAAATTGAAATGATAACCCTGTCCTTTTCTCCTATCACTTAGCCATGCTTATGTAGAGTGTACTCACGGGACTTTGAAGTACAAGATCAAGATAAGCAGTTCAAACCCACCAGGTGGTTCCTGGGAGAAGAATGAAGCTTTCTGTTCCAGTAAAGATGTGTCGCCTCAGAAACCCAGACAGGCAATGCTAATCTGTTCTATGTGGTTTCTCTGGGTTGCAACGAGACTAAACTCAATGGCAGTGTTTAGTCAACAGCTGCTGGTAGACAGTGTCCTTGGGGATTCCAGAGGAGGAGGTAAGAGTCTTTAAGGAAGAAACAAATGCCTTTAACTACACCTCAGGAGCAGCTGCTTCAGGATGCTGATGAAATGAGAGTGAGGACGCGATGCAAGATCACATTGTTCTAACAAATTGGCATTCTAAGATGCTCACCCTCTCCTCTCCCACTTACACAATCACTGAAGACAAAATGGGTGTCTAAGCAGATGTGGTGAAGACAGAGAATGGTGACTGGCTATGAAAAGCTACAGTATTGGCATCTTAAAGGATTGAAGCAACAAGCCCACAGGGAAAAAGCACACCAGCCGGTGTGATCATGAGGTGTCCAGACTGGGCATTGGGGCTCAGAAGATTCACAACAAACAGTAAACAAATAAACAAAAATGTGTTAGTGAGAATGTAGGGGGGTGGGAGTCGAGACCCAAGCCCATCTATGGACAATGGAGTCTGGCCCCACAGAGGGGTTCCAGGCAGGGGATGAGTCAATCAGGTGCAGTAGAGCACTAATGGGTCACACCTTATACCTCGGTTCCATGGAGGCCGCCTCAACGCCTCACCCCAACCATCAGAATGACAGTGCCACCTCCCAATCTAGACTAGACAGGAGTATGTACATAGGTGTAGGCAAGAAATAAAGCTCACAACACATGGAACCCAGGGAAAGAAATGAGAATAGAGATACCAAAAGGGTAGGGAGAAGGGGAGTAGAAATGAGGAGGGAGGGGGGCACAGATCAAAATGAATGGCACATAACCACACATCTCCAGTCGGGGAAGAACAACAGAAACCAGAGGGGAAGGGGGACAGTGGTGGGAGTGAGATTTGAAAATAATTAACAATCTACAATCTTGTAGGGTCCAGGAGGGTGGGGGGGGGGAGGCATAGGAGGAGCTTATCCCAAGGACTCAATGGGAAACAAATGTCTAGAAAAGAAGGATGGAATATATGTATGAGTATGTCAGATACTATTGATACATGGTTTATAACAAGAGTTGTAAAAGCCCCCAATAAAATGGAAAAAAGAATAATAAAATAAATAAAAGTCTTAATAACTATTTTAAAAATATAGAAAGAAATGAGAATGAGGATGAAATCCAGGTGCAGAGTGAAAGCAGGTTTAAATGCCTCAGGTGTGCCACTGGAACCTGAGGCAATTTTAATTTTAATTTGATATTATTTTATTGCTTTTTAAATTAAGGTTGGTTTTTCCAGAGAAGCAAAAGAATTGACATTTCTATATGTATATAAGGAAAACACGAATCACGCAGTTAAAAAAAGGAAAAACCTAAACACATAGCTATCAAGTTGATTCTGACTCCTAGTGACCTTTTCAGACAGGGTAGAACTGTGGGTTTTCAAGATTGTAAATATTTGTGGGAGATGAAAGCTTTGTCTTTCTCCGGAACAGTAGCTGATGCTTTTGACTGCATCTCATTGTCAGCAGTCCAACATGTAACCATTATACCACCAGATTCAATGCCCTGTGCCTGATGGTAAACAAGAGACTTGGCCTGACTCACAAGGTTGCTAGAACTAGGGAACCAGGACGCTAGATAATGGACCAGGAGGAGGGGTTGGGGGGAGTGGGGGCGTGTATGAAGCAGGAAGACAAGTCGGAAGATCATGGATGGCTTATACAAAGATACACCAATGAACAATATTGGAGGGTTCCACCCACATCCTAAGAGACCTAAGATGCAGAATCCAGGCCAACAAGGAAAAAAGGAAGAGGAGGTGAATTCTTCTCAATATCTCCTAATGGATCTCAAATAGGACACACCCTCAGAGTGATGCTATGGTGCTATACATAGTAGAGTGGATTTTTTACATTATGTTGGATCCAACATTATGTTGGGTCCAAACCACTGAGAATCCCGGACCATTACACTTGATATGGCTGTTTAAGCTCCCACTAAACAGTTTCTACATAAGCATTCAATGATAAAGGCTAAATTTTCACAAAGCATGAATATTCTCAATATTTCTATTAATCTAGCTTCTCTGTTCCCTTAAACACTTACCTTTATTTTATTTTAAACTGTTTTATTGGCATTGCATCCATATATGGTATAATTCAATAGTTCAATCATATTAAAAAGAGCTGTACAATCATTCCCAAAATCAATTTTAGCATATTTACTTCTTCCTTGTTCTCATTTTATTAGTGTGATTATTAGTAAATTGCGTCTAAAATATGCACAACAAGACATTCTCCAATTCAACGACTTCTACAAGTATAATTCAGCACCATTGATTATACTCTTCATGTTGTACAACCATTATTGATATCTTTTCACAAATTATTCTACAACTATTAACTTAAACTCAATGCCCCCATAAGAAAAAACTCTTTCTCCTTCACCCATGGTTGCCATTGGTCAACTTTTCTTTCTTTCTTTTATTTTTGTTACATTTATTGATATAGCATTCACATATCATATACTTCCATACTTAAGTTGTTTTTAAGGGAGACAGCATAGTATGTAAGATATGAAAATAATAATTTATAATATACCAGGGGTTCATTCATGTAAGAGTGTGAGGGAGGGAGGAAAATAATGAGAATCTGATATCAAGAGATCAAGTATAAAGAAAGATTTCTGAAAAGGATGATGGCAACACATGTACAAATGTGTTTGATCCAATATGTGTATGGATTGTTATAAGAGCTATATGAACCCTCAATAAAATTATTTATTAAACTTAAAAATAAGATAAAGTAAAAAATTTAAAGAGTTGTATACACATTATCATGATCAGTTCTAGTCTCCTTCTCCTCTCCCACATTCATTATTTACACCCCAATTCTCCTCATCTTTCCCTCCCCCTGTTCCTGATAAACCATTGTATCAGTTATTATGTCTGTGATTCATAAACTGGGAAACCTAACAGAAATAATAAAACAAAACAAAAACTGAAAGAAGAAAAAAAATGAAAGAACAGGGCTGAGCCCCGGTGGCGTAAGTGGTTGAGTGCGGGACTGTGCCCACAGGCTTGGCAGTTCAAATCCAGCGGCGGCTCTCATGAGCAGTACTGGGTAGCACCCATGACCACCAGAGGCAATGATCTCCCCCCTCCCTGACAAATGAAAGAACAGTATAAAAATAAAGTGTAAGAAAGGAAAGATCACCAGGAATAGATAATAAGTCAGAGAAGAAAATTCTCTCAAGTAACAGGTGAGAAATGGTGAAGCCCAGAACAAATTCAAGTTGGGTCAAAAGAGAGATCAACTGATCAAGTATCATATTATACTGTGGTTTCATCCACCATAATCAAGTTTACAATAATCACAGTTAGATAGTGAAATTGTTTGAATCCCTATCCTGTGAATATAAGGGTATTTGCAAAAGATTTCATCTGACTAGATGCTTTGTAGATGGAGTTTGGGTTCCCACTCTCCTCCATAGGTTTTTACGAATTGGATTTTTACAATTTAAACTCTGATACTTTGTCCTTCATCATATTTGGATTTTGTTTTCATCACAGACACAAGAGGTGCCTCTTTTGGTGTAGACTTGATTAGTGCCTCACTTAGATACTGATTGTTTGGGTACAAGTCTTTAAGATCCCTTAGTAGCCAGGCAATATCTGCTTTCTTCACCACACTTTGCTGTATCAGTTATCTCTTCAGGAAGGTGAGTACTGAGCAGGGCCATATTTTAAGAACTGTTTCTTGGATTGTGGCTAGAATTAAGTGGGAGCCCAGAATCCATCTGCTTGTCCACAGTTTGTGAATGACTCTGCTTTACTTTAGCTATCATGTTATTATAAAAGCAAAGTTAAAAATCAACAAGAAGTACAGCAACACAAAATTCACAAACAAAATCCCTAAAAGACAAAAAACAAGCAAACAAAAATATTTACAATGATTTCCCCAGGATATAAAGCAATTAGATTGATAAAATCAATAATTTATCCAATGGCATAGAATTTAGGGTACTGTTAATATGAATTTATGCAAATATAATGCAACTGAGTGATGGAATCCATGAGTTGTTGCTTGGTACAGATTGATTTCCTAATTGTTTGAGCTCTACTTACATTGAGCATGGAGGTTGATGCCAGTGGAAAATTTCTGTTAACATTTCTTGCAAGGACAGATTCTTGCCTATCAGATGAATACTTCTCATATTAATGCAAGACAAGCATCAATATAGGAGCCATATAATGGTTCTTAGTCCCCTTCCCTTGGGGTGTCACCTAAGGTCCAATGAGTACCATAGCCATAATCTTGAGGTGGTCATTCCTTTGCTCCATTTTCCACCAGGGAATTTTAGTCCTAAAGCCAAGTGATACAGGTAATTTTGATGCATGGCTGTGGTTGTTACATAATCTGGTGTCGATTTGAAACTTGGGAATCGAGGTAGCTTGCCCTGTCTCTCAGATCACAGCTTGATGATCTTATTTGGAGTTGCTACGGAGATAAAGAGCTCACTGGAGGTGGGACACATGCTCACTCCCTGAGAAACTCTCTACTCACAAGGCACATGGGGCTATACTGATGGTAGTGAGAGTCCTGGATCTGGAGGAGCCACATGGGCACCCACCCAGCACTGGGTTGCTTCCACCATCACTAGATCCTTAAGACTATCCACCCACTGGCTGGTGATCATCCTGCATTCGGGATTATTGCAAGTATTTTGTGAGCCTGAAAATTAATTTGTAGATTGGTATTGGACATAGGCTAATATCAGACTTATGGACTTGTTCTATACCCAGTTGGGATGTTTTCTCAATATTAAATTCCTCCTGTATATAAAGTTCTTTCTTATACACATATGCGTGTCCATGAATTTGCTTCTCTAGTTTACCCAGACTAATACAATGGCCCAATTTGTTCAGGTGGGCTTTCATTTCAAATTCTTCTGGTGTGACCCTTGGAGGCTGCCATGTTCCTGGTAAGACTAATAACTAAGATCATCATAATATCTAACCTGTGGCATGGACCATCAGAGACTGAGTAGAAACATTCAAAATGCTTACCTTTATGTGAAAGTAACTGTTGACTGGCATTATATAGATGGCTTTTAAAAGAATCAGAACCTAGCAAAGTTTGCCTGGTTGTACATTAGTATTTCTTTGCAGACTGATTATTAATAAATTCCTGGTGAGTTCAGAGGATAGCATATTTGTTTCTCCCTCCCAATCTTTTCCTTTCAGAGAAACAAGGACAATATTGACACTGCTCCTGGGGTATACAGATTGAAATATTGGTGACAATGGTGACTAGGAACTTCATAAAATGTAGCAAAGGAAGGCACCTCTGAGTTTTAAATCTTGGGTACTCCCACCTAATAACTGGGATATTTTTAGAGAACCCATTCAATAACTCTATAAATTAATTGGTTTAAAGAAAATGTGACCAAACCATAAAAGTATTAGATGAACAGAACTTAAAAATGTTACAACCCTCTTTATAGAAGCAGGAAAGAAGTCCCCTTCTTCCCTGGAAAAGTCACACAGTCCTCCAGAGGACAGACCTGCCTTAAGTGCTTTACAATGTTTCATATTCTTAATCTTCTCTTTATCCTTTTGAGATTACATTTACAAACTCCTGGCAGTGATAACAAAATGCCAGGTTAGGCCAAAGAAGGGACATTCATAAAGACTCAAGCCTTAATTATGGATTCTCCCTTTGTGTATTCTTGGATGAAGATTAGCATGAAGGGATCCTCCTGTTTGAACACCCAGTGTTGGTGTCAATTGACACTCAGGGGCACATAGAATGTGGAACCCTTCAAGTAAATGTAATAGAAGTTGTGCTTAGTCTCCATCTTATTTGACCTGGGGAAGTCATAGCTCACTGAAAGGATTTTGAGGTGACGAGATACTTAAACATTGTGGTAGCTACATACTATGGTGTCAATTTGAGAGGATTAAGAGTGAAGAGATGTAAAACAATTTTTTTTTATAAAAAGAGTGAAGGGGTGGATCCTGGTGTGTTAATCAGATCGTAACAAATTAGGCCTTTGTGTGAGCACAGCCTTCTCTTGAGAATTCTGGGAACTTCTGTATTTTCTTTGCTGGAGGCTGGAGACACTTTCTCTCTCAGCTTGCTCCCATGGAGACTCTCTACTAATAGGTCTGACTTCCTGAGAGACATCTCTGAGGAGAAGCCACTTGGACCTATCCAGATGCAGCTCTGGAAACTGGAGGGGCCAGGTGGAGACTGCTGCCAGCACTGAGATGCTTCTACTACCACTGACTTTTGACCCACTGGCCTATTATTTTCTTGCATTCAGCGTCATTTCATGTGTTTCATGAGTCTAAAGAGGATTTTGTAGATTGGTATTGGTCATATGGACTAATATCAGACTGTGGACTTGATCTGGGTGGAACTGGAATGTTTTCTTAATATTCAACTGCTCCTGAATATAGACCTCTTTCTTATAGGAGTAGAAAGTCCAGTCTTGCTTAAACAGAGCTGCCGGTGGTTTTGAACTGTTGATCGTGTGGATTACAGCAGTATGTGCCACCCATACACCAAGGAGTTCAGACTAGATATCTTTCTTATACACATATATGTGTCCATCAATTTGTTTAGACCGACCCATACATAGTCAACAGGGCTTATAACAAAATATATTGCTGTCTTCTAGAGCCTTCTGTGAGTTAGTCAAAGTCCTTTTGTGTGGTGCTCCTTGAAATTTCATCATAGTATTGTTTTTATTGAATTGTCCCCCAAACAAATATGTGCTATAAATCCTAACCAAGGCTTCACACTGTTTCATTCCAATCAGACCATGTGATGGAAATTTGCTTTGCCACTCCAGATATACTGATTCTGAATCAATATTTTAACACGATGCCCAGGCTGCAAAGAGGGAATTCACTAATGTAACAATTCAGTAGCGGAACACCTGGGCATCTATGTAGAGCTGTGGTGATGGGCGAGTAACCCTGTGAGCTACTAACTCTAACATCAGCAGTTCACAACCAGCAGCCCCTTTGTGAGAGAAAGAGAAGGCTGTATATTCCCATCAAAATTTGCATTCTTAGTGATACACATGCAAGGTTCTACTCTGTCTGGTAAGGTCACTATATGTTGGAATCTATGAGAATAATGTGGAGGTCTTGTTAAAATGTAGATTCTGAGGGAAAATAACTTTGAGCCAAAAGTCTCATAGCCAGAGTTAGTTATTAAGAAGGAAGTTAAGAGTAAGAATACTAAATACAAGAAGGCTTCAAAAACTTCATGGAAATAATCTCATTTATCCTAAAACTTTTTGAAACCTTCTCATATGCATAAAATTGAGTTATTTGTTATCCATATTTCCTATATGAGTAATATCTTTGGAGAGATAATCCAGTGAAATGATGAAGTAATCCAAGAAACAAGATAACACAAAATGTAAGGAATTGCTATACCTGAATATGAATAAAGAAGAATACACTGCTGTCATTTAGAGGCTTCCCATTGCTACAAGAATGGACTTAAAAATACCAGTGATCATGAAGGTTTTATGAGACCAGACCATGTTTATTTCTTCTATATGTAAGATTATTATGTCAGCTTCAAGTCCGTAATTAACAACAATAATCAAAATTAAATCATTGAATCTTGATATGTGGAACATTTACTTCGAAGCAGCATAGGCTTATGAATTGTCTTCTCTTTGGGGATAAGCTTGTTGTGCCAACATGGCCAAAAAGATAGGTGGGTCTGTGTGACAACATGACCAGTGAACACAGGAGATCAATTGAACGGTGGAGATAGAAATGGCTCGGCAAGCCGTGCTCTCTTGCTCTTGGATCTTCTGACCAGCCGGCTGCCTTGTTTGTCTGTGCCTCCATCTCCAAGTGACACTGCCCGTGGAGCACCTAATCGTGGACTGTGTTGCTGTGAGTTGAGGTTCCTTCAAGCCGCGCTTCTGGAGTATACATCTCTTGAGCTGGGGACTGTTGGACTCTGGCTGACTGTTGGTGATCTGCTTTGCTGGTTGCTGCTTGTGACCAGGTAGCCTGAATTGCTCTACAGAGGACTACTCAGCAGCCTCCAAGACTCCAAGGACTGCCAGTCTACTAGTTGTCTCACACAAGTGAGATGCACCGAGTCATTTGTACTGCTTTATAGATTAGTTAGCTGTTTATTTCTTAATTTATATATCCTTCTATCTATATAAGTATATAAAGAAAATTACTAGTGTCCTAATTTTGTTTCTCTAGAGAATCCCATCTAACACAGGGGATTTCTCCTCAAGACATGATTCTACAATGAATAATATTCACATAGTTATACCATTGTAAATTCTACTATTGGATTTTAGTTTTCTTTTCTTTTTTTAAATTTTCCTGCAGAATTTTGAAAGCATGGCTCCACTATCTTTTTCAATCAAATGCAGCTGATGAGAATGTCAGTATAATATTTACATCTTTTGAGCTTGCTTACTTTGTCTCTTGAAATATATTAGATTTATATAATTTTCACGCTTGAAGTAATAAATTTACTAAAAAAAAGCAAACAAAGTGTAGATTCTGACTCAGTATATCTGAAAGTGAAAATGAAACCCCCATTTAACAATATGTTGTCTTTATCATTTAAATGAGATAGAATTAGGTAGGGTACCCTTCTTATGCTTTCTGATTTAATTGGGCCACATCAGCACATGATGATCCTGAAGGTTATACCCCACCCATAGCTTTAAAGTTTACTCTACTTGAGGAAGGTGTGCTTATATAGTTATTTATTTTTTAAACATTTTATTTTGAATCAGGTGAAAGTTTTGAGAGCAGATTATAGTTTTGCATTCAGTGATTTATGCATGCTATGATTCAATTTATCTAAGCTTATGTTTTGAGTCAGTCTTTTTCGATGTATAAAAGCGATTTTTTTAAAGCAAGCAAATAACTAGAAATGGCATATGACTGATGCAGTCTGCATCTCCAAAGAATCCAGGAAGAAGTTGAAGAGATCTTCTTCCAGAGTCAACAGAGAAAGAAAGCCTTCATCTGAAGTTGGGATCATTTTCTAGGCTTCCAAAATGTGAAAGTATAAATTTTAATTTGTTAAATACATGTGCTATTTGTTATAGTAGCGTTCAATAATGAAGACAAACATGTCTACCTAATTGCTTATGTAGAGGATGCTGGAGAAGCTAATTTCTTTAGTTTGTGCAAGATTGGGGGCTTATAAAACAGATCATCAACTGATCATTTGCAAGTTCAAGGTGAAACTTAAAATAAAACAAGGACATGAGAATAGTATTTAGAGGTCATCTCAAGAAAAAAAAATGGACACACTGACTATTAATGGTGAGAAGGCCAGCTAAGTTGAAGAATGATATCATGAACATCATACATGAAGAAACCAGAAGGTCATTAAAGAGAGGTAAAAAGAAAAGACCAGTATGGCTGTCAGAAGAGACTATAAAAATGGATCTTGAATGCAAAATATGTAAAATACACTAAGGAAATGAAATGAAATGAAAGAACTTGACAGAAGATTTCAAAGGGTGTCTTGAGGAGACTAAGTAAAGTATTATAATGAAATGTGCGAAGACCTAGAGTTAGAAAATCAAAAAGGAAGAAAACTCTTGGCATTACTTAATTTGAAAGAACTGAAGTAAAATTCAAACTTTGATTTTAAAGATTCTATTGGAAAATTATTGTACAACACAGAAAATAAATATCAAAGAATATGAAAGGACTACTGTTGTTGTACTAAAATATTTCCTCAATGGCTGTGGTAGTTGCATAATCTGGGGTCAGTTTGGGGCTTGAAAAGATTAAGAGTGAAGGGGTGGAATCTGACCTGTCATTCAGGTCATAGCCAATGAGGCTTCTGTGTGGACATGGGCTTCCCCTAAGGATTCTGGGATTTCCAGGATTCCCTCCTTGGAGGCAGGAGACACTCTCTCTCTGCTCACTTCCTGTGAGACGTATTTGAGAAACCACATGGACCTACCTTCATGCAGCGCTGGGAACTGAAGGAACCAGGTGGAGACCCCTGCAAAAGCTGAGATTCTTCCACTGCCACTGGTTCCACAAGATTTCCACCCACTGGCCTGTGTTTGTCCTGCATTTAGCATCATTGCATGTACTTCATGAGTCTGAAGATGACTTTATAGATTGGGATATAGACTTTATAAACTATCGGACTTATGAGGTTGGAATGGACTGGATTGGGATGCTTTCTTAACATGAAATTACCCTTTATATAAATGTTTCTCTTATACACATGTGAGTGTGCATGGATTTATTTCTCTTGTTAACTCAGACTAGCACATTATGATCAAATACAGATGGTGTGGAAGGAAGACTTCCAAGCTGTATTGAAGATATTGTTGAAGAGAAGGGTCTAGGAATATGTTGCAAATGACAAATGAAGCACTGGAGGTGGTCAATTGTTTATAGTGGGGTTGACAAACTGCAGCTTGAGAGCCACATATGACTCAGTATGTACATGTGGTATTGAAAAAAATTAAAGAATGTTATGTAAATATTGGTGGTTATATTTGTTTGTGAAAATATATTTGTGGCTCTCAAATTATTTTAAATTTTTTGTGAAGGGAAAAATTGACCCTTTGGTCTCAAAAGTTTACTGAACCCTCCTTCATACCAAGAAATTTGAAAGAGATACATATTCATGCCCATTACAAATAAAAGTGGTCCAACAGATATCACATGAAAATATATTTTGCTAGAGATAATTCGAAAGAAGTTTCACTGTACACAGACAGGGAATTGCTCAAAAATCAAGAGATTCTGGAGAGAGTGTGGTATGCGGTATGTCTATTGATGACTGTTGGCTGAAAGCAGAGAATACCAGAAAACTGTGTATCTATGTTTCATCGACTATATAACAATGTCTGGCTATGTGGATCAGGCTTAATTTGGGATAGAATCATGAAGGTTGGGAATTACAGAACACTTAATTGTGCCTATTTGGCATCTATACATTGCCCACGAGGCAGTTGTTCAAACATGTCAAGGGGCTATTATGTGCTTTAAAGTCAGGAAAGGTACACATCAAGGTTTTGTCTTTTCAACAAACTTGCTGAATTTTTATTCTGATCAAATTACCCCAAGGGGTTACTGTATAAGGAAGAAAATGACATAAAATCTGGAGAAAGACTCATTGACAACTTGCAGTATGCCAATGACACAATTTGCTTGTTGAAAGTGAAGAGGATTTGACACTCTTTCTAATGAAGATCAATAGGGATTATATCTCAATACAAAGAAAACAAAAATCCTTAGGCTTATGTTAATAAGCAACATCAAAATAAATTGAGAAAAGATTGAAATTGTCAAGGATCTTTTTTAAAAAAATTTGTCTCCACAAGCATTGGTCATGGAATAAGCTTATAAAATCAAACAACATATTGGCAAGTGTCTGCAAAAGATCTCTGCAAAGGGTTAAAAAGTGAAAATGTTCATTTGAAAACCAATGTGTGCCTTTCCCAGGCCACGATATTTTCTGTGACCTTATATGTATTTGAAAGCTGGACAATGAATAAGGAAAGCCAAAGAGGAATCAATGTCTCTGAATTATTGTGCTGATAAAAACTGTTGAATATAACTGTGGCTGCCAGAAGAATAAACATTTGTTTTCAAAGAACAATAGCCAGAATTCCCCCTTAGAAATGAGCATGGCCAGATTCTATCTAATGCACTTTGAATATATTGTCAGAAGAGACCAGTCCCTGGAGAAAGGCATCATGCTTGCTAAAATCGAAGGCCAGAAAAAGAGGAGGCTTTTCACAGAGCTAGATTGACGCTGTGGCTGGAACAATGTTGAACATTGTTCAGGAACCATTTCAACATATACTCTTATTGGGGGAAAAGAAGGAGAGATGTAACGTGATTCAATCACTATGTGTTTTTAATTAAAACTCGTGTGTCTATCTATTCATTTGTCAGGGGGAAATGATGTCATAATATGTGTATGTGTCCTACTTTATATATCAGGAAATATAGTCCTTGCAAGTCTCTGCTAAGAAAGCTACAAGTGCAATTGTGTTAGTGAATTAAACTTTGGTTCCTTGCTTCACATGATGAAAGAATTCATGCTGAAGCATGTTTTGTGATCCAAGTGAGTTTTTCTTAAGGACAAGACAAGTTTCAGGTTTTACAGTCTCAAAAGGATACGTGCTATTTCTGGAAAGCATGCTAAACCACACGGAAGTGGTTCTGGGGTTCACAACAGATCATGAACAACCTCATGGGAAAAAGCACTCACACTTGTGGAATTGGGGGCAAGGGAGACCAGAAGACCAAGGATCCTAGAGGCTAAGAGGCTGTGGGCCCCAAGTAGGGCCAGAGCAGGTTCATGTGCCTCTGACCACGATCAGGGTAAGGAAGAGAGCAAGAGGGCAAGAGAGGCTGAGCTTATGAGCCTAAGCATACATTGGCCCAGAGCAGGCCCGAAGCCAGCCCTGAAGTGCCACAAGACCAGAGCATGGTAGAAGAGAGAGGCCTTCCCACAGCCAGGATATTTCAAACCTATTGCTGGGAGGTGTGGTTGACCATAGTGGTTGATCCCATTGGCTGAGTAAAGTCTTCCTACCTGTGTGATGTACCTAAGGTGGGAGTGTCCAAAATATAATAGGTTTTACCAGTGCCTCTGGGGTTTCTTGCTGTGCATGCTCAGTTTGGGGTCTTAATTCCAACCTCCTCCATGGGGGCCTTTACAGGCATGGGAGGGACAATCCCCCTGTCCCTAAGCTATCTCCCTAACAGTTATATATGCAGAAAGGTTATAAGTGTGTCTCAGGTAGCAAGGATCCATAAGTGTGTTTTCATGTGGGAGTTGTTCTTTGGAATCCTATCCTAAATGAGAGTAGCCCTGGCCCACAGAAACAAAGATGTTGTAAATCGGGGTGCTAGAACCTCTCCTTTCCCTTCCTAATCCTATGCACAAAAGACTTAAGAGTCCTTTGCATTAATTATTTTAGGGACAGGTGAGGAGGAGTGATTATCTTTGATTTACATCACAAAGGAAAGCCCATGGACCTGGGAGCACTCACCTATCCAAGGCAATCTTCAGAAATTCTAAATTGCAGAGCTTGCATCCACCAATCTCTCTCTCTTTCTTTTTTTGTTATCTGTCCTCATCTTCTGAGGGCTCTTACTAGCTGAATGATACAGAGCCATTGCGACCTAGGTGGAGGTAATTGCAGTATAGGGTAAATTATTTAGATGATAACAGAAAATAAGTGGTGAGTCTTGAATGAACAGGTGAGAGTAGAACAGGACCCAGGCAGGTGAACGAAAGAACAGAGGTCTCAGGCTAGATGTAGTATTGATAATATTGTCTAATTTAAAGACTTCTCATGACCAGTACTCCAATCCATGGTGCCAAGATGCATTTTCCCACATTTTAAGATTTTTCCATCAGAACCTAACAATTGATGTCTGTTTTTGATGTGATTAGATCTGAGTATGTGTTGATCTGCTGTTTATTTTCTGCTAAAAAAAAACTATTAATAATCCTACAGCAGATCTTAAAATAACTGGCCTTTCAGAACTAGGGGATTCTATTTATGGAGCAGACAGGACATGTAATCTTAACTAGATAAAAATCTGCATACTATTTACTTCCATCCATCGAATCACCATTCACACTTCCCTCTATCCACCTATACATCTCGTAAAAGGTTAGGAAAATGCGAAAAAGCTATGTCACTTTTCTATATCTTAGTTTCTTCAACTTCGTTGGGCAAGCATGAAGGTAAAATTAAGTAGCAAAACCTGTCAACCTTTGTAAGTAATTGTGTTGTAAGAGTGATCTTAGTCCAGCTTCATGGGCTTAAAATCTGATTATTTCAAAGAAAACTTGCTTCACCTCATCAATATCGTTCCATCATCGTGTTGTTGTGGTTGTTAAGTGATGTTGTATCTATTCTTACTCATAGTGACCTATGCACCACAGAACAAAACACTGCCCAGACCTGCACCGTCCTCACCACAGGACCTTTGTTGGAACCCATGGTTGCAGACCTCAGTCAGTTTATTCCTTGAAGGTCTTCCCCTTTGTATTGACCCGCCACCAATACAATACAGCGGTCAAGCTCTGGTGGTCTAGTGGTTATGTGTGGGACTGTGATATTCATGGCCATAAACCACCAGAGGTCCAAAACCACCCGCTGCTCCTTGGGGGAAAGACTAGACTTCCTACTTCCATAAACAGCTGCAGTCTCAGGAACCCAGCAGGAGTCACTGGGAATCAACAATTACTTGATGGAAGTGAGAGAACTTTGGGAAATATAAATTGGACATAAAAATAGTGTGGTGATACCAGGAGAGTGGAGGGAGGGTGGAGTGGAAGGGGGTAACCAATTGCAGGGATCTACATGTGATCTCTCTGGAGAATAGACAGTGAGGAAGTGGGTTAAGGGAAACATCGGACTGAGTACACTATGAAAAATCACTAACAATGTGTAAATTGTTAAGGGTTCATGGGGGAGGGGAGAGGAAGTGGAACTATTGGGAGTTGGTCCTAGGGGGCTAAGTGGAGGGAGGATGTTTTAGGTGTGATGATGGCAACAGTGTGCAAATGTGGTCTGCAAATAATTGACGTGTGCGTTGATCATGATGGGAGTTGTGTGGGGCCCCAATGGAATGATTTTTTTAAAAGGAGGGGGAGAGAGGAGCTTATACCAAGGACTCAGGTAGAAAATATTTGGAAATGAAGATGGCAGCACGTATACAAATATGTTTGATACAAATGACATTTTGAAGGTTACAAGAGCTGCAAGAGTCCCCAATAAAATCATTGGGAAAAAATAGTACCTACTTCAGAAGGCCCCCTGCCACTTTTATTGAAAATTAAATAACCAGGCACATGCAATGGACAATATCCAAAAGGAAATAAAGTTAAGCACTAAATATTTCTCTATTTTATGGAATTTTTTTTCTGAATGCCCATGAGATGCCACTGTCAAATATTACAGGAGAATGTCAAATATTACATAGCTGGTCTCCAATTGTTGGACATTTACGCTGTTTCCAATTCCTTCACTACTATATCACATGCAGAGAACATTATTACTTCCATTTTCCAGAGGATGAAGCATAGTGAAACAGTGAGATACTAAGCAACTTACTTCTGGCCACACAGGGCACTGTGGCAAGAAACTTTATTATCTTATTATGAAAGCAGTGCCTGTCCCTGGTCCCAGTTTGAACAATTAACAATCCACCTGCATGTAGGTTTTGTCTACCCTCTCTGGCATTGCATTATGATTCTGTTGCCCTGGAGACCAGGGTTATCATGGTTGAAGGAAGTTTTTTTTTTTTTTAACATGCTAGGTTTTGTAGAGCAAATTTTCTAAACTTCTAAACTCTGCTAACTTTTAATATTCTCTGTCAGGAAACATCAACTTTGGACTGGCAGCAACGTCTCCTAGTCAGGGGTTTAATTGAAGCCAGAGCTAAGAGGTGGAATTCTATAATGGAATTAGCTAGAGTTGGGTTCTTAATGGTCCTGCATTTGAATTTTAGTCTGGTCTGACCAACAGCAAGGAAATTGCCTCACTCAGCCTCAATTTCCTCATCTAAAATGGACGTACTTATAAGAGGCCCCCCAGGTTTTCCATGAGAATTAAAGGAGATAATTGATGTGAAATGCCAGACTTAAGTGCTTTTGGCATGATAATTATCACTGAATTCTTGATATTAGTAGAGAACCTCTCAGGAAGGCTAAAATAAAACTTTTATTTTCCTGGCTAGGAGAAAATAGAGCCTTGAGAACTAAGGAATGCTCATGTCAGAAATGCAAACTTCTCTTGGTATACTCAGTCATCAGGAAAAAGCAAAGAAAATGTAAAAGAAAAGAACTACCGATAGGAGGACTGAGGGAAGGTATAACATGCCACACCATCCGTGTATGTGAAAGACTAATGTCTAAAAGATCAATCATTTTCCTTCAGCGATGTCCATCAATTGCTGCCTCTGGTCCTCCAGAACATCATCGTCTACGTACAATGAGCAGCTTGGTCAGAGCAAGAGGCTTATTACTGGTGGTTGACTTAGAAGAGCTCTCCCATCCCAGCTCTCCTACCTGTAAACCTGAGTGTTGCCCCATCCTCTGTGCATCTCCATGGTCTTCAGCAGGTATTCCTCCACCAGTCAGCCTCCAGCCACTTCTAGGAGTTGCAGAACTTTGAAGAGGGTGAACATGAGTTCCAGTCTTTCTGAAATGAATTCAGGTTGATGAGCTGTCGGTCATTCAGGAACTTTCCATGTCATCACTGCCATTCAGAATCTTTCCTGACAGATTTGTTGTCAAGTAACGTGCTTAATCAGGACATTTAACTGTCAATAAAAGTGGCAGTAAACATTTTGTGCTGTCATAGGAAAATGTTCCTCCTCATTTTTTCCTCTCCCTCCATCCTTCCATCCCTTCTTCATCCCTGCATTTCAATTTCTTGTCTTCATCATCTCCTTTATTATTCTCTCTCTTTTTTACTTCCTTCCCCCTCTCTCTCCTTCCCTCCCCACTTTCTTTTTCTCTTCTGTCTTCAAATCTACTTGAGCATTCTCTATAATCAAATCATATGTTGAATACGGGGCATGTAAATTTATACTGCTAAGGGAAAAGGCTCCTTAAACTTCAGGTACTCATAATCTCAAAGGAAAGCGACCCCAAAGCCCCCACACTCCCTGTGATCCCATAGGTCAGGCCATAACTGCTTCTATGAGTTTCTGAGACTGTAACTGTTAACAGGAATAGAAACCTCTCCTCTTTCCCCAGAGCAGCTGGTGATTTTAAATTTTCTGACCTTTCAGATTGGGGGTGGGGGGGTATTCTTGACAGGACCTGTGGATCTAGGAATGAGGCATAGAAACCTCAGGATGCTGCCGCACCTCCTGGAACAGTCTTGAAGCCACTGGATATCCGTGCCCTTAGGTCACTGGAACCCGCACTTGCAATAAGACCTCTGACATCTGACAGCTTTCCACGTTAAACTTCTCAAACACAGCCTATCAGAATACTTCCAACTCCCCATAGTAACAGCTAAAATCCTGTAACGATTGTAGGGTAAAATTCTGTAATACGGTGTATGGACGAAATAGGGTGTAAGACAAGTGGATGGCTGGCTCAGCCAGCTACACCTCATTTATATAACTCATCCAGTAACGCCTCATTTACATAGCCCAAAGTGTGGGCCAATCTTTTTTGTTCATGCTGCAAACCCACGAACATATAAGGAAGTGTTTAGAAACCAGGAAGTATGATCTGATTGGTCAATGAAACTATATAGGTCTTGCAAAAGCTGCAATTAAGTTAGATCTGCCTCATGGCTCCTGGTCTCTGGTGTCTGTGTGCATGATTGAAATTGGTTCTACGGCCCTCACTTCCCCACCAGACCTGTTCCCTCATCGGATCATGGACCAATGTTTAGCCACTACTCTTTTGGGCTCCCAAGGAGAAGAGATTCAAGTAAAAAGAAATATTTTAAGCTGTAATATTGTTTAATAAATCACCCCCAAACTCACGGTTTCATAGCAACAATCTATTTTCATGCTGACTATTCTATAATGATATTTCTGTGTAGCTGGTTAAATTGGGGCTTAGCTGTTCATGCCTGCTTTCACCGGGGTTTGTTCCAAGGATGAGGATTGGATTCAAGTATGAGTCAAATGTATTTGAAACTCAAGCTGAAGGGTCAGTGACTACCTGGGACATTCCCTTCCTCTGTGGGATCCTAGGATCCTGAGAAGGAGGCTCAGTCATGCAAGTAGGTTGACTATCTCTGTTTGCATCATGCCAGTCAACATCAAATGGAAAAACTTAACATCATTGGAGCAGGAACCTATGCTCCTCCCACAGAGGGGAAGTTGCGGAGTAAATATTTACTGAACAGTATTGCCTATGATTACAGCAGTAATTTTCAAGGAGTAAAGGTAGCACAAGGCAGAATGGGAAAGCGAAGACATCATCCTTAGTATGAAACCTTAAGGGGACATTTTGAGAAAATGTCGCTCCAGGTGAACACTTACTTCAGGAAGTAAGTTAAGTGAAGTGGGGGCAGATGGTAAGCGGAAGGGTGAAAATCTTGGGGCAGGAAGATTGGCTGAGAGTCTACTATAGACAAGAAGGGGGAAGAATGAAGAGAAGGCTGAGATATTGATGAGATGGGATCTGCAGTCAAAAAAGAGGAGTAGAGGAAATGAGAAAGATTTGGAGATGTATTTTGCTGTAAGAATTATTCTAATAGTCACTGTTACTACTTGTCTCATGAGAACCTCAAAAGATGCCAGTGAGTTGAGATGGACAAAAAAATGTGCAACATTAATTTTGGTAGCAATATCATCCAGAGGCACGATCCTCAAGGGGGTTGCAAAGGGAAGGAACTGCTCAAAAGGGAGGCAAGGAGGATGGAGCATCAGGAAAGAACAAGTCCTTTCCTTATTCAGGAGACTTACTCGAGATCCAGTGCTGTGTTAGAAAAAGGACGGGGGTGTGGGGGCAGACAGATAAGAGCCTGAATTTTGATTTCCACTGTGCTCTGTTTCTGTGACTTTGGACAAAAATATTTATTTCACCTGGAATGCAGCTACCATCTATATCCAAAGGGATGGGAGTGGGGGATATACTGAATGTGGGTATTTATGAGCATTAATCAATGTATGCAGTAGGGCTGAGCTCAGGACCCGACAGTCAACATTCAACAAATAGAGTAAATGATTGCATGAATTTGCTCCTTAATTCCTTTCAGAGCAACCCTGTGGTACAGGGACTTTCATCAGCAGCACCCTCATTTTAGAGAGTAAGAAATGAAGCCTAGGGAATGGATGGAACTGCCGTCTGGTGAATTACTTAATATGGCCCTTCTAGCACTGGTCTTCCATTTTGAGATGTATTTTAAATCCTAGCCCCTAGATCTTTGGCTATGACAGACCTGCTAAAATAAGAACCAACTTCTGGGTTTAAGCTGTTCCCTTAATAAGTAAACCGGCTGTCTGTTCAAATGAGAAAAGTCTGAGACAGAGGCCACAAAACTGGCTGAGGGCAGACTTGGACTATTTAGAATTCAAAGAAGTGATCATCCGGTCTTCTACCTAACCTTTTGACCTCAGAAAGCAAAAACCACATCTCCACCAAAGCGCCAGATATTGACAAGATGCTATCTTTGTGATTTTCCCAGACTGATTTTCTCAGAGCTGAGTCACCAGTGACAAATATTAATCAGATGCCAGCTGTCCCGAGCTTGATGCAAGTTTCAGCTGGCCTACCTGCCAAAGCAAGTGAGACCTTCTTCCACTTTTTCAACATCCTGAATTTTATAGCGGTACTGAGCAGGTAGGCCAAAGATCATTCTTTTCTTCTGGAACCTGTGTCTGGTTTGCTTCTGATTGACCTCCAGTTTGGAGGACTTGAACAGGCAAGCCAATTGCCTCGTTGGATTCACCGTTCTCCACCCTTGCACATCAGCAGCCTGGATCGGTGTCAATGAAGAGAATCCTCCAGTGGATGTCTGAACTTCTGATCTGGGGCTTGCTAACCTCTACAACCACATGATCCATTTCTTCAACAGTCCGTGGGTTCTGCAAGATATTGCAATGGATTGTAGAACCCTGGGAAGTGAGAAGTTACACTAAGGGGGAGAAGTGATGGTCAATATTAGGGATCCTACAGTGGTATCAAATTTTGGAAAAGTTAGATATTTGGGATTTTCTAAAAGAATTTTTTTTGCAATAACTTACTTAGAATCAGAAGGCTAATTGGTAGAGCCAGGATTGGCCCAATGATCCCCTTCTAGAGAAGGTAAATGTAATAGCAGACTCTAAGGCCAACCAGGGCTTTGTTTTACAGGTGAGGATAAGCCATCTCTAAAGGCAGCATGCTGATCAAGTTTGAATCAAATCAGGGCAGTGGACAGTGCTCCTTGCTCTCCATGCTCTCCCTGCTGACCTTGACTTGATTGTCTCTTCCAGGTGTTCAGGTACAAGCCCAGGAGCCAGTAGATGGCTACACCTACATGCTTTATTCAGATTTGGTAAATGTATTAGTACATGGAGGAGAAGTGATTTTGAAAACTTCAGAAAGTTGCTTTAAAATTAAACCCAGGGGGCTGAGCCCCGGTGGCGTCGTGGTTGTGCGCGGGACTGCAGCCCACTGGGATGGAGGTTCAATTCCCGCTCACAGGAGCAAAGGCTGGGCCTCCTACTCCCACCACCAGGGCAGTGATGTCTAAAAAAAAAAAAAATTAAACCCAGGTCTGCCTGATCCAGGGGCTTGGCTAAGACAATCTCCCTTTCTAGAAAGCAGGAAAGTACTGATGTGGCTGCTTTAACACCGTTATCAATGCAAGAGTACCTCAATCTTTTATACTGAAAACTCGAATTCTCTTCTATTATTACAAAGAGATGGAGGGAAGCAGGAGATACTGCTCTGAAAGCAGTCACTGTCCTACTTGTGTATTACAGCTTTAGCTTTGAGTACCCAGTTGGCAGAAGGTTATGGGTAAGACTGAAATCCCCAAATCTATTTGCGGAGTCCCTGCATGGATTAACTCTCCACTGAGTTCCTTCTGACCATTAACCAAGGATGACGTATTGTCTTGTCTTCGGGTAGAACACAGGAAATTGGATTCCTCCACCAACCTTTAACCAGCCCAGGGAGGGCTTCAGAGGTTTGATTAGGTGTGTTATTGATGGAAATTGGGGTCACACAGTCACAAGTCATGAGTCCTGCCCTGACTGCCTTGGTCTGCAGGTCCTGGACCAATCTTGTAAATTCTTCTGTCTACCCTAGTTTGTGTTCCAGTCATGGTCCTGTTCCCACTTCTTTAGTCCCACTTGTAACTGTGACAGTTTTATTTGCCTTCCTTTTAAAGTCTTTGGATCTCAGCAACCCCTTGGAAACATTAGTGGTTTGGGCTAATGATCTCCCTTATTTGGATGACTTGTCTGTACCCGATTTAAGATTTAATGAATGGTTTCCTTAAATTCTATTTGAGACTTTTGTACTCTAACACTCTTTTCGCTCCATAAGTGATGGTTTTCAGTTCATTTAACCTTTTGTGATTTGGTTGAAAGTTCGCAAATTTCTTTTCAATAATTCATACACATTTTGTGACATAGATTGCAGTTGTAATAATTCTTCTCACTTCTTCCTGACTTTTCCTGTTTCCATTTTTTTCTTTTTCTTATTCTTCCTGCTTTCTGGGTCTCATCCCTGAGTAACTCTTACGCTGTTGATGCTCCATGGTTGCTTGCTCTAAGGAAGTTGTGTACATCCAATGTTATTATTTACCTTATAGTCTTGTCTACCACTTGTCTGAAAGCAGGGCCGCTCGATTGATCCTCCAATTCTTAATTTTCATTTAAAACCACTACCACTGAGTCATATCAAAACTATATGACTAGGTGGAACTGCTCTTTGGACCTTCTGAGGCTATGAACATTATAGGAAGTGACAGCCTCATCTTTCTCCCTCAGAGGGTCTGGTGGTTTCAAACTGCTAACCATCTACTAGTGCCCCAATGTGTAACCCACTGTGCCACCATTTGGGCACACTATCTTTAAACAAAACATCTCTCATCTCTATTATGCACCTACTAAGCTTTCTGGAAAATAAAATGGACTCTGGAGAAGACAGATCTTTGCTTCCATTCTAGATTGATTGTTTAGTCACTTTGGAAGGACTGGATAGTCCTTTTCCCACAGCACCTGACCATTTCAGTTTTCTCATCAATGCAATGGAAATAAACATTGTGTTTGATTCCTGCCATTTATCTCAACCCAGCTACTTCTTTAGAAATGTGTTCATGACCTACTTGAGCCCCAATGATAAAGCAAAAATTAGTGCTTGGAGGGAGCCCTGGTGGCAGAGTGGGTGTTCATTGAGCTGCTAACCACAAGGTCAAAAGTTCAAATCCACCACCAAGCACTCCATTGGAGAAAGATGAAGGCTTCTACTCTCATAAAAAGTCAGTCTCAGAAGCCCATAGGAGCAGGTCTATTTGGTCCTATAGGGTCCCCATGGATCAAGATGAACTTGATGACAGCGAGCTATGTTTTCATTTGTTTGTTTCATTTTCTGGTAGTCTGTAGGTGATGTAGATGATTAATATGTTCAGCTGGAAGTTTAGAAACTTGAATCCACCCCAAAGTACCTCAAAACAAAGGCCTGATAATCTACTTCTGAAAAGAATAGAAAATCACTTTCTATTCTGCTACACAGAAGGCCACCCTGAGCCACAATTAGCTTGAGAGGAAATGTTGGGCTCCGGGGTCATAAGAGGCAATAGTGACTATCAAGGTCCTCAAGTAGGAGAAATGTAACGAATTAAGGATTAAGATTGTAAGGTCCATTTATGTCTCCCAATAGAGAGTTTCTCCTTTTGGTCTAGTTTGACTGTCTGGGTATTGGAACATTCAGGAAGAAGATATGTAATTTTTAAGACTAAGGCACAATGAAGGCAAGCATTAATTCGACACCCCTGGGGTTGGCTTCCTGTTGCCTCCTCTTTTTCCTCCTATCCGCAAGCAGGACTGGTGACTGTTTCTTCTTCCCCCATGTTGCCCTTCCTATTTTATGCAATTTGAAGGTGCCCAGAGTTCCTCTTGATGACCACAGACCCTGGTTCTAGCATGAATGCCTTCTCTTCTTTTGAGAGAGTATCCTAGCAGCAACCCTCTCCCCCAAATAAAAGAAAAACCCCCTTTGTCTAAAGGTTTTAGTGTAAATCACCAACCGTTACACCATCATTCCTGGAGCCTTCAACTAGTTTCTAGACTATTAAACTATTATATATGTGTCTTCAAATCATTTTGGAGGCTATCATGAAAAAATTCCATAGCATTTGTAGTTTAAAGCTATTATTTCCTTCATCATGAGTTTCTACTCACTCCACATTCATAAAGATATAGGAAGAAATGCATGCTGAAGTGCTCCAGGGCAGTGAGAAGCACATGGGATCTGGCATGGGATCTCTCCCACATTTCAGCTTTTTCCTTCCAGGGAGCTGCTAACCTCCTTGTCTTTCCCATTTTTCCCTGACTTGGACTATAAAATCCATACCAACTTCCTTCAATTGATTCCAATTCATAGTAATCCCCTGTAAGCCAGAGTAGAACAGTCCCATTGGGTTTTCAAAGCTACAAATCTTTACAATAGAAGGCTTCCACATCTTTTCCAACAGAGAGGTTGGTGGGTTCTACCACTGATCTTTCAGTTAACAACGAAGTATTTTAACCACTGTGCTACTAGGATTCCTATAACCTGGGCTCCAGGAGCATCAAGTAACTCTATGCCACCAGTCTGAGGCAACTAAGCTTAGTCTTGTTGTCTGGATCTAGTATTCTGGACTGCAGCTCAAATTCTTAGCTTCCTAAGGAGATCTTTCCAAGCAATCCTAATGACCCTCCCTCTAGTGCTCAATCTCTTTTTTTTCCCATGTAAAATCTGTACCAGAATTCAGCACTGTGTGTGTATGTTGCAGTAATTTATTTGATATGGCTCTTCCTACCAAAGTTATAATCCAATAGGAAAGCTAGGTGGGACCACATTAATTAGGTACAGTTTATCTGTTCCTGTGAAGTATGGATTAGAGAAAATGAGGGAAGACACAGATAACCCAAAAGAACCAAACTATGATCAAGTCCATGCCAATGCTTACATAGGGAGCCTGTAGGAAAAGATTACGCTACCTCTTGAGTTCCTGGGAGAGTAACTGTTACAGGAATAGAAAGTCTTATCTTTTTACAGTTCAGTTGTGAGTGATGTTTACTGGGGTAACAGTACTTGTAAAAAAATTAGAAATATAATGAGGGGATTGGTTAGTTTAGATACACTGCTGGCTATAAAACGAGGCATCTCAGAAGCAGGAATGAGAATCTCTCTATCATCAAGAAAGAAGAGTCCGAAGAGAAGCACATTTTTTTTTATCTCAACAATCCTGAAAAATGAGGCTCCTTGATCTAGAGACAAAACGTTTTGATACCAGAGGAGTGATGGAGGCAAGACTGAGGCAGAATAAAGAGGCAGAGCATGAACTGCATGAGACAGAGCGGTGGTCTTCCCCAGCCCACAGAATGAGTTCCCTCCGGTAGTAGGCTTGCTAGTGAAATGGTGAGGTTAGATTTGCTAGTCCATGATGCTAGAGCTGAGTACCTTTGGGCTGAGGCTTGCAGCAGAGTAGCCTGTCCTTTGGGTATTTATTGGCAGCCTTAAAAAAAAAACTTTACTTGAGCAGGGATTGAGGCTCAGGGGTTGTAGCTAGTGCAAACCAAAGGACCACAGAAGTCAGTGGGTAAATATGGCTGGAAAGAACTTTCTTGATTGAAGAAGAATTTTTGAGCATTTCTGGTGCTAGACTGTTACCTGTTAACTTCACTATGAAAGCCCATCATAACCAGGAGTATGGTCTTGCAATACGGTCACAGAAATAAATCATATCAAGCCCAGTTGAGAAGGAGAGAGTAAGGATGATTAATGTCCTATTTTCAGGCATTTCCTGATCCTTGCCTCATAGAAATTGACTTTGCTCTGCTAAGTTCGATTCTTCCTCCTCGTAGTGAAGTAAGAAGAGATTAGATGTCATCCTCTCTCTTTTTTTAAAAAAAGCAATTTATTTGGTCATTGTCTGCTATATCTACTAGAGTGTGGCACTAGAATGTTGTTTCATCTTTGGTGTGTTTTCTGATGCTTAATGCATTCTTTTAATCTTGTGGCAACAAGTTGATTCTGATTCATGGTGGCCTCGTGTGTTAGAGAGCAGAACAATTCTATGGTGTTTTCTTGGTCATAATCTTCATGGAAGACTATCTCCTGACCTTTTCTTCTGGGGCATTCTTAGGTGGATATAACTTTCAGCTCTCATTTGTCAGCCACTCAAGGACCTAAGAACTATTCAGTGTTCTACAATTTCAATGGAGCTTCTAAGACACAAGTAGCTACATGTCTTACTGCTGATACAAAAGTGGAGATTCAAGATCACCCAGACACTAATAGAAACAGAGACCTGGTGATACACTTCTGAAAGATCAGTCACTAAAAAATCTAAAGAATGCAGTTTTACTCTTTCACAACTGAAATCATCATGGATCAGCATCCAGTTGACTGCTATTGCTTAATAGTTCTTTGGTCAGCACTGAACACAACTGACAAGTCTTCTGCTCTCATGAGACTTACTCCTGGTGAGAAGGATAGACAATCAACAACTCTACAAGACTTTTATCTAGAAAGTACACATGTGCTGCTTGTACAGATTGACAACTAGCTTGGAGAATTGGGCTTTCATTACCTAATCCCTATGCTGCCACTCCTGCCATCTCCCCTTAGTCTGCTAAACTATGAGGCCAATGTGACCAATATTTCTCATATATGGCTTGTCCTTCCTGTATCTGCTCCAGAAATCCACTCTGTTCTGCTACGCTCTGTTCTTTAGTTCTTCCTGGCCCCCGAGCTCCCTCCAAGCCTTTTTTTTTTGCAAGAGAGAAATAGCCGGTCTCTGATGAGTAGCTTGCTTTCTTTTGAGCTTGAAAATGTATAATGCTGGATTATTCATCTCAGTGGGAATGGTGTGTCTCCTTGGTGAAGGACAATTTTCAGCTAAGTGCATCTTATTTAAGGCACTAAGAATGGCAGTTAAGCAAATGAAGGAGGAGAAATGTATATAAAACTATCCATTGAAAGCCTGTGGCTAAATTTATCAACGGCTGAGGGATTGCTTCCAGGTATTAGCGCACATTCACTGCTCTCCACTTAGTGCAGCATCTGGGGAGGGGTACACGACTGCGGGCTTGATTTGCTTTCATTGATTTTCTTTATAGATCAGTTTGATACTAGACATTATAAGGTTAATTTTAGATGATTAACTCCTCCATATTGGGAAATTTGATTTAGTTTCCCTTTCAGACATTCTTCTTATTGATTTTCAATATTGTATTATCAGAGAGGGAGTAAAAGGCTTCAGCAAGTGTCTGCCAAGTAGAGGTTCCCTGTGACTACTCTCCTGTCTTCCTGTGACTGCCCAGTCTCTCTCCACCACCCCCCACCACCCACGTCTCACCCATGTCTCTTACCCTTGAGCAGGGGGAGCGGTGTGCAGGCAGTCAGGGGAAACTGCAGTTTCATGCTGTTCGGGAGAGATTGGCAGGGGCCATTTGCCCTGGGTATGGCAGGGTCAGTCCTGAAAGCATCAGTAAGAAGCAAGTATTTCAGAATTCAGTACCTCTGAGTTTTGAGTCCATCAGTAAGAAGCAAGCATTTCAGAGTACAGTACCTCTGAGTTTTGTCATTTACTTACTAATTGACCTTGGAAGGTCACTGAACCACTCCGAGTCTCAGTTTCCACTTTAGTACCTACCTACAGGGAAATATGCCATTGGTGGTTGTAGCACTGATTCCCTTTCTTTATGGCACATGCCCTCTGATGTTCTTGAAGATCTTTACTCCATCATAACCCACACCTTACCCGTGTTGTCCCTTTGTTTGTTTCATGGTCTCTCCGAACACTTCTGCCTTCCTGCCATTCCACTTCCATCATTCTACCCTACCATTCTCCTACTGACTCATTGGCAGTAAGATTCCTAGATTTCACCTCTTTCTAGTAGACGACCCTCTCTCATGGGAGCATTTTTCATGGAATAAGGATTATCGTCTTGACTAACTGTGTTTAGCAAAGTGCCTGACATATTAAAGACCCATGTGAGATATTTCTGAAAGAATAAGTAGACCAATGAACAGTTCTGGAGTATGTGTGGAAAGACGATTGAATTCTCTGGTGTTCTTCCCTAAGAGTCTGACAATAGCATTTAATGAGGATTCCTTGGGGAAGCTCTTTTTTGAATACCTATGCCGACTGGGAAAAACACTGCCTCTCCTACAAGCACAGCAGCTTCAGGGTGTGCTGAGTTGGATGCGGCCGGAAGTCTCTCTCGCCTCTTCCTCTGCCAGTATGGAGTGGCCTCTTCCAGAGGGCCCTGTTACAAACTCTGTGACTATGCCTCAGCCAGTGAAGCAGACATCTTCTCTGCAACCAAAGTTGCACGGGAAAATCTCTGTCCAAAATCCAGCCCAGCCCATGCCCTCCTCTGGAGTCAGCCTCAAGGAAGCACCCAGAATCCTTGACTAGCCAGCATTTCAATCTGGTCCTAACAGGCCAGCGAAGAATCCAGTTTCGATGGCAGTCCCCACTAGAGGAGCCCAGAAGGAATGACCCACAGTCATGCGGTTCCCCTTCAGGAACCTGGGCTTATCAGCCCAAGTCGTGTCTAAGCCTGAGAATAAAAGGATATACACCACAGAGTCAGCAGGGGCTGTGGGTATGGAGGCAGTGGCTGTTGGGAAGCAAAAGATTTTTCTCCAAGTCCTGGGGGAAAGTTCCCTAACAGAGAAGCCAGCTATTGTCTCCTCTACCTCCAAGCCAAAGGAAAATTGCTTGGCCTGTGCCCTGGATCCTCTGAGATATCAGAATCTTTTCCTAGAACCAAGCAATCAGTTAGCTCTCTGCTGTGCCCTCTCATTACCGTGGGGGACTTGGTTTTGGACTCTGATGATAAAGAGACTGGCTAGAGGGAATAGAAGAAGTCTTTGGGAAACTTTCAGAAGACCAAGTTTGACACCCTGATCCCCACCTTCTGCGAATATCTCTTCTGGTCCATGCACTGTGGCAGGCCCTTCCCATGACCATATAGATAAATCTAGACCCAGAAGATGGGGCTGGTCCCCATGCATTCAAGTCATAGAATAGCTTCAGTGGGATTGAGGGGGAAGTCCAGAATTGGATGGCATGACTACATTGCCAAGCTTCCTTTGAAATTAAAATCCATTTGTTAAAACATTGTCTTGATGTGAGGGAAGGAAAATAAATCAGGGCCTCCAAGTGAAAAGATTAAAAAGCAAAAAAAATAAATAAATAAAAAAAGCAGGAGCTAGTCCACCAGTGGCTGCCAGTGGTGGCAACTTGACCTCCCATTCACTTTCCCACTACCTTTCTTATTAAACTGGGGCCATCACCTCATCTCTATTGTTCTCCTGGATCATGCTAGGGCTTCTGTGTATATATATATATATATATATATATATGTATATCTTTGTGAACTGGAATGATGATGTCAAAATACCTGGCATTCTATGTCCACACAGAAGCAAACCAAGGAGGAAACTGAGAGAATGAGGATCTAGACCCCATTTGGGCACACCAAGTCCAGAGAACAGCATCTCGGCATGAAGCTGCTAAGGTACAGCAGGACAGTAGGGCCCACAACAGCTCAAAATACAATGTCCCCTCATTGGAGCATGCCACAGCAGAGGAAAATACTGGGGACACATGACAGGAAGTTAGTCCAGTCTGAACCCCCAGCAGTGGGGTGAACCAAAAAGGGAACATAACAGATTAGCAACAGGAGCAAAACAAGGCCACAAAGCTCCAATCGGGCCCCTCAAATAGACTTCAGACTGGGAGGGGCAGCTTCTGGAATTTCCCAGGACTAATGGGGAGATAGCATAATATCAGCAAAGGGGCTTGAAATTATATATGTATATTTCTACTTATTATCTTTAAAAATGTCCATTTGTTCAATCTTTTGTTTTAATTTTGTTTTGTCTGTTATTGTTGGTTTGCCTACCTATATAAGATAGGCCGATGGTTCCTGAGGGACTTGAGAGGAGGGAGTAGGTAGAGGGTGCAGTGAGCAAACAATGCCATAGACAGGGGAATAACTAGAGAATTAAAATCAACAATGAGGAGAATGTAGAGATCCAAGGAGTGTTTGAGCAACAATAATCTAACTGAGAGGAATTACTAAGAGGCAGAAGCAGGGCAAGAGGGATGTTGGAGCAAGAAGAAGGTAAAAGAAAACAGAGGAAATGATTAGGAAGCAAACTATGGAAAGATGTAAAAACATAAATATGTATATATGTAAATACCTTAATTCATATACATAGAGGTATTGTCCTATGTACATATATTTATATGGCAAATACAGAAATGGTGGACAGACTTTGGGCCTCTGCTCATGTGCTCTCTCAAAGAAAGAATACTTTGTTCAAACAACCTGCCATTCTGTGACACTCACCCTCCCAACAGGATCACTGAAGACAAAATGGGTTGCATAAGCGTGTGATGAAGAAAGCAGATGGTGTTATCAGAAGATATAGCATCTGGGGTCCTAAAATCCTGAAATTAAACAAGCAACCTTCTAGCAGAGAAGCAACAAGCCCACATGGAAGAGTACACCAGCCTGTGCGATCATGAGGTGTTGATGAGATTGGGTAACAGGCAAGAAAAGACCCCAAACAGACAAATAAACAAAATACACATTGTTGAGAATGAGGGAGTCAGAGCACAGACCTCAAATCCATCTGTGGACAATGGGACATTGCCTCACAGAAAGGAAGGATGAGTCACCCAGGGTGCAGGATAGCACCAATGAAGCAGACAATATTCCTCTAGTTCCCTGGGGCTTGCTCTCTTCCCACTATTATGATCCCAGTCCTGCTTTTCACTATGAGCTAGACCATAGTATGAACACAGTTACAGATAAAAGATAAGAGCTCATGACACATGGGATCCGGGAACAGAAATGGGAGTAATGATACCTGGGAGAGGGTGGGAAGAGAAGAAAGGAAGAGGGAATCAATCGCACGGGAATGAACAATAGAAACCATGGGGGAAGGGAGACAGTGGTCAGTATATGATATGAAAATAATAGTAATTTAAAATTTATGAAGGGACCATGAGGGTGGAAGGGAGGGAAAAATAGTGGGGCTGATACAAGGGCTCAAATAGAAAGTAAATGTTTAAAAAATAATGATGGCAATATATGTACGACAATGCTTAACACAATTGATGTATGGATTGTTCTAAGAGTTGTAAGAGCCCAAATTGAATCATCTTTTAATAATAATAATATAATCAAAATCTCATTAAATATAAATAGTCTGAACACTTCAAATAAAAATCAGGGATTTTCAGATTGCTTAAAGCATCACCAAATTATGTGCTGCCTACAGGAAATCAACTAAAATTAAATCAATAAATAGAATAAAAGTCAAAGCATGATGAAATATATACATGGTAACACTCACCAAAAGAAAAGTGGAGTTAAATTCAAATCCACTTACCTTCAATTGAATTCTGACTCAGAAAGACCCTATGGGACAGAACACACCTTTGGAATGCTACAGTCATCCCACAACTGTAAGTCTTTTCTTTTTTTTCTTTACTCATTTTTATTTTGGACTCTTACAGCTCTTATAACATTCTGTACATTAATTATATCAAGAATATTTGTACATATATTGCCATCATTTCCAAAACATTTTCTACTTGAACCCTTGGTATAAGCTCCTCCTTTTTTTCTCTCCTTCCCCCACCCTCTCACCCCCATGAATCCTTGATGAATTACATATTGTTAATATTATTTTGTATCCTACACAGTTCATTGTCTCCCTTTATCCCTTTATCTGTTGTCCATTCCTCATGGAGGGGTTAGAGTTAGGTCATTGTCATTGGTTTCCCCTTTCTCCTCCCCACCTTCCCCTTCCCCTTCTGATATGGCTACTCTCAATATTGGTTTGTAGGAGTCTATCTGTCCTGTATTCCCTGTATTTCCAGCTCTTATCTGTATCCATGTACATGCTCTGGTCTAGCCAGATTTGTAAGAATTAGGGTCATGATAATGTGTGTGTGGGGGGGGGGGAGGGGGAGGAAGCATTAAAGAACCAGAGAAAAGTTATATGTTTTATCAGTGCTATACTGCACTGTGAGTGGCCCGTCTTCTCCCCGCAATCCTTCTGTAAGGGGATGTCCAATTGCCTACAGATTGGTTTTGGGTCTCCTCTCTGCACTCCCCCACCCCTTCACATTGACATAATGTTTTGCTCTGAGTCTTTGATGTCAGATCACATTGATACCTCATGATAATAAAGACTGATGTGCTTCTTTAATGTGGGTTTTATTGCTTCTCAGCTAGATGGCCACTTGTCTATCTTCAAATCTTTGAGACCCCTGATGCTCTATCTTTTGATAGCGAGCCACCATCAGCTTTCTTCACCACATTTGCTTATGTACCCACTTTGTCTTCAGTGATTGTGTCTGGAAGCAACTCAGCATGCTAGATTATTAGAACAAAGTATCTTTTCTTTGCTTTGCTTTCCAAGTAGATATTTTTTTAACATTTTATAAAGTAAAATGGGATTTTTCACAATGATAAACAGATCAATTCATAAAGCATAGAGAACAAATGAAAGTTAATGCATCTAACAATAACTCCAAAATGCAGGAGAGAAAAATTGAGAAGACTGAAGGGAGGATAGTTGGTTATTCTACCTCTCTCAATAATCAATTAAATGTACATAGAAAACCTGTAAGGCTATAGAAGGCTTGAACAACACTAACAAACCAATGACCTATTTATTAATGAATTATAGATCACTATCCCAACAATATCAGAATATGCACTATTTTCAAATGCACTCAGAACACTTCCTACAACAGTTCATATGCTGAGGTATAAACTAAGACTCATAAATTCATAAGAAATAAAATACTTTAAAGATGATATGCCACTATTCTGGATTGCTTTAGAAATCAATAAACTAATGTTATTTGTGAAATTTTCAAGTTAAAAAACAAATAACAAAAAGTACTGCATGGAACAAATAAAAGGTAAAAGAAGAAATTCTGCATGGTACTAAAATCTCAATATATTAAAATTTTAAGAAAATGTATCAGATACCTATGTTAGCAAAGAAAAAAGATTTGAAATTGATGATGTAGATTTCATGCCTAGAAAACCTAAAATATAAGAGAAAAGCCTTAAGTAAACACAAGAAAGGGAATAACAAAGAGGAATGAAGAGATCATTGAAATTCTTGTTTAAACTCCAGGTGATTCTGATCCATGACAATCTTATGCACAACAGAAAGAAACATTGTCTTGTACCATCCTCACAATTGTTCCCATGTTTGAGCCGATTGTAACCACTGTGGCAATCAACTGTGTTGAAGGCCTTCATCTTTTCCCTTGTGCCTCTACTTTACCAAACATGATATCCTTTCTTCAGGGACTGCTTGTTCCCAATGACATGTCCAAAGTATGTAAGACAAAATCTCACTATTCTTGCCTCTAAGAAGTACTCAGCCTTACTTCTCCCAAGACAGATTAGTTTGTCCTTTTAGCAGTCCATGGTGATTCCCATATTCTTCAACAGCCACCCTCCCCAAAATTCAAACATATCAGTTCTTCTTAGGTCCTCCTGTTTCAGTGTACAACTTTCACAGGCATATGGGTCAGCCACACTCAATCTTCAAACTAACCTCCCACTTTTCAACTCTAAAGAGGTCTTATGCATGTGATTTGCCCAATGTAACACATCATATGATTTTTTGGCTGCTGTTCCCATGATTATTGACTGTAGATCCAAATAAGACAAAGTCCTTGACAATGTCAATTTTTCCCCTTTATCATAATGGTCTAGTTGTGAGGATTTAGGTCTTCTTTCTATTGAGTTTCAATCCATGTTGAAGGCTGAAACCCTTGATTTTCACCAGCAAGTACTTCATATTCTCATGTTCAGCAAGCAAATTTGTGTCATTTGCATATTGGAGATTTTTAATACGTCTTCCTCTAACCTGAAACCACATTCTTCATGTTCTCCAGCTTCCCTGATGATTTGCACAGCATACAGATTGAATATGTATGGATTAAAAATAAAACCTTGACACACACCTTTGCTGATTTAAAACAATGCAGTAGTCCCTTGTTCTGTTTATACAACTATTTCTTTTTTTTAATTAATTTTATTGGGGGCTCATACAAGTCTTATCACAATCTATACATATATACATGGTATGCAAAGCACATTTGTACATTTGATCCCATCATCCTTCTCAAAACATTTTCTTTCTCCTTAAGCCCTTGGTGTTAGCTCCTCCCTTTTCCACTCCCTTTCCTCTCCCCCTCGCTCATGGGCTCTTGATAATTTATAAATTATTATTATTTTGTCATTGTACACTGTCTGATGTCTCCCTTCACCCACTTCCCTGCTGTCTGTACCCCAGGGACGAGATTATATGTAGATCCTTTTTCTCGGTTCCCTCTTTCTATTCCACCATCCCTCTATTCTTCTGGTGTCACTACTCTCACCAATGATCTTAAGGGATCATCAGTCCTTCATTGACCATGTTTCCAGTTCAAATCTGTACCAGTGTACATTCTCTGTTCTAACTGGACTTGTAAGATAGAATTTAGATCATGACAGTGGGAGGGAGGAAGCATTTAGGAGCTAGAGGAAAGTTACATATTTCCTCATTGCTACACTGTACCTGACTGACTCATCTCCTCCCCACGACCCTTCTGTAAGGGGATGTCACTTCCCCTGCAGATTTATTTTGAGTCTCCTATCTGTTGGACTCCCCCTCATTAACAATGATATAATTTTTAATTGTTTGATGATTGATACCTGATCCCTTTCGAGTCTTGTGGTCAAACAAGCTGCTGTGTTTCTTCCATGTGGAATTTGTTGCAACTGTTTCTTGATCCATATACAAGTTAAGCAGGAGTACAATGAAGTTTTCTGAAGTTCCGTTAATTATCAAGTTCATCCATAGTTTGTTATGGTCCATGCAATTCAATGTCTTGGCATAGTCAAAAAGACACAAGTTTACATCTTTCTGGTTTTCTCTCCTTTCAGCCACGTTCCTTTAATCCATGATCCACGTCTTATGAATCTGTTCTGAACTTCTGGTTGTTCCTTGTCAATACATGGCTTCAAGGAATCCTGGATGATCTTTAGAAAAATTTTACTTGCATGGAATATCAATGACATTGTTCTATAACTGGAGCATTCTTTTTGTCACCTTTCTTTGGAATGGGCACAAATTCGGATCTCTTTCAGTCAGTTGGCCAAGTAGCTGTTCTTCCAAATTTCTTGGTCTAGAAGAGTAAGATTCCAGTGATTCATAGTTTGTTGAAACATTTCATTTGGTATTCCATTGATTCATGGAGCCTTGTTTTTATCTGATGCTTCAATGCAGCTGTATGCTCTTCTTTGGGTTCCTTGCTCATGTGCTTTCTGAAATTGTGCAATATTGCCAAGTCCTTTGTGGTACAGTGACTCTGTGTGTTCTTCTATATCTTCTTTTTATGCTTTTTGCATCATTTAATATTTTGCTCATTAAATAAAAAACGCTCTAAACTCATTGCCATTGAGTTGATGCTGACATATAGCAAACCTCTAAGATAGGGTCAAACTGTCCCTGTGGGTTTCCGAGACTGCAAGCCTTTATGAGAGTGGAAGGTCTTATTTTTCTCCAGCTGAGCTGGCTGGTCGTTTTTAACTGCTGAACTTGTGATTAGAAGCCCAACGTATAAACTTCATGCCTGCTAAGACACCTATTTTCCACGGAATCTTTGAAAATTGCCCCTTAAGGCTAAATTTTTTTCTTGTGTTTTTCAGTTGAAGATATGTTGAGAATACTCCTTTCTGGTTTTCTAACTTTAGTTCTTCACATATTTCATTATAATAGTTTGCTTTTCTTCCTTGGGTACCCTTTGAAATTTTCTCTTCAATTTTTTACTTCAGCCCCCTTCATCCATTTGCCTTAGCTATTCTACATTTAAGAAAAAGTTTCAGTCTCTTTTGACATCCACTTTTTCTTTTTTCTTTCTTATCTTTTTAGCCACTTTCTGCTTTCTTCAAGAATGAGATTCCTGATGTCTTCTCACAGCTCATTAGATCTTTTGAAATTAGTGTTCAATGCAGCAAATCTGTTCTTGATAATGTTCCTGAAATTCAAGTGGGATAGATTCAAGGTTGTATTCTGACTCTTAAAGAGTTGAGCATTGCAATGGACTTTTCCCACAGATGTATGCAATTGATTTATGTGTATTCCAACTGGAGAATCCATGTATATGTTCAAGTGTGTGTTATTGAAAATGAACAATTGGTATGAACAAATCATTTTCTTGAAAACTTCAGTCATTCACTCTCCATTTTAATTTCTATCACCAAGGCCATATTTTCCAACTACTCTTCCTTCCTCTTTCTTTCCAACTTTTGCATTCCAATCACCAATAATTCTCAATGCCTCTTGATTACAAGTTCAATCAACTTTTGTCTACAGTTGTTGATAGAATTCTTTACTTTCTTTACTAGCTTTTCTGATAGGCTCATAAATTTAAATAATCATTGTTGTTTCTGATTGTTTCCTTTGGGCTGATTGATGTCCTATTACAGACAGTATTATATGTCACAGTCGATTTTGAAATGTTCTTTTTGACAATGAATGCAATACCATTCCTCTTGATAGTGTTACTCCCAACAGAGTAAACATTTTCTGATTAAAATGGTCAGTTAATTTCAACTCATTAATGGCTAGGATAGAGATTTTATTCATTCCACTTAGTTTTTGAAGATTTCCAATTTTCCTAGATTTATACTTCAAACACTCCATGTTCTGATTATTAGTAGAGTTTTGCAGCTCTTTCTTATCATTTTGAGTTGTCTCTCACCAGCAAATGAAGATCCTGAAGACTGTACGTCTATAGGCTTTTCTGCAAGGATGTCACCATGATACAGCCTACTTTGAAACAGCCACTCTTGCCCAGTCACATTTCAAGTGCCCCTCTATCCCAGAGGCCCCTTATCTCCATTATCTCTGACAATATTCTGCTTCCATTCATTCGTCTTTCCATAACTGACAATGTTTCCATACTATGCATATGCTTTCCAGTTGACTATTTCCTTTAAAGTGGGCAATTGATTCCATTCTTAGTCTGAAATGTGCTCACTTTGGGCATCTGAAATGCCAGGAACAGGGCTTCCACCATCCCAGCAATGCACAAACCACCACACAAAGACAAATGGATAGACAGGTGGTAAATCATTGAAATATATAATACAACAAACAAACAAACAGTTGGGAAATGAACAGCATCCAATTTTGGCTTTCTGCGAATATCCATAAAACTGAAGTCATTAGCCAGATTTATCAGGGACAAAACAAACACACACAAAACAAAGAACATACAAATAACTAGAGGGAATGAAGGAAATATTACATTTTTATAGATATAAAAGTAGAGAAAATAAGTCCACATACTCACTTCATAACTGTATGAAATCGACACATTCTTGGGAAAATCTAAATTCCCAAAACTCATTATAAAATACATCATATTATCAGATACCATTGAATCTGTTACAACTCATAGGGACCGTAGGCACACAGACTGATTGACACAGTGGCATGACTTCCCAATCATGCATCAGCCTCAGAATGATCATGTTATAGTCCCTGTGTCAATTCATCTTGTTGAGGCTCATCTTTCTCTTCACTGACTCTCCCATTTATCCAACATACCATGCTATTCTAGGGACATGTTATTCTTAATAACATGTCAAAAGTATGTGAGAATACGTCTCTTCATTCAATTCTATGGAGCATTCTTGGTGTATTTCCTCCAAGAGAGATTTATTTGTTCTTTTTTCTGGTAGACCATTGTACTTGCAATATTTTTTCTGCATCCCTTTCATTCAATTGCATCAATTCTTCTCCAGTATTCTTTATTCATTGTACAGTTATAATGTGCATTTAGAGTAATGGAAAATACAGGTTGGGTCAGATGTACCTTAATCCTTAAGGTGACATCCTGGATCTTTAACAGCAAGGAGGTCTGTGCAGCAGATTTGCCCAATACACTGCTATCCATGACCTTCGAAGAGACCCAGGTGATGTTGGGCCGCTAACCACAAGGTTAGCAGTTCCAGACTACCAGTTACTATGCAGAAGAAAGATGAGGCTTTTTAGTTCTGTCAAAAGTTAGTTTCAAAAACTTATACGTACATTTCTACTCTGTCCTACGAGGTCACTATGAGTCAGAATTGACTTAATGACATTGAGATTTGATTGTTTTTTCTATGACTTTCACAAGTGTCTTTTTCCCCTGAAAAGTTGATGGTGGTAGCCAGGCACTATCTTGTGGTCTCAGAGTCATGGAAATTGATGTTCATGTGGCCATTAGGTCGGTGGACTCATCTTCATGCTAACTTTGATTTCCATCATTCTTCTTTCCTCTGGACAGGGAGAGACCAAGAGTTGCAAATTAGAGAAAACTCCTGAGTTCTTAAAATCTATTTTGTGTGCACCAACGTAAGATTAGAATATTATCGTTGTGGATGATGTTACGCCAATTGACCTTGATGTCCCCTGAGACTATAGTCCCGAGTTAAAATGATGAGCAATTCATTTCCATAAGGAGTTCAGTTATTTTTCAGACATTTTTCCTACAGCTTTACCCCCTGTGTGCCCAACCACATTCACAGATATATTTGCAGCAAAGATAAATATCCATGTTCAAATACCCTTTGGCAAACCTATATATATTTATAGGTGCTGTCCCACTCTATCCCAAATCTGTTTAGCCTGTGTGTCTAGCTAGGCATCTACTCACAGAGGTCAATATTGCAGAACTGTATCCCTAAACATGTTTACATTTGTTGTGCCTCGAATATTTTTAGTTTGGTAAGATGTCTTTCTCATACTTTCCTCTTATTCTTTAAATGTGATTTCTTTTAAATTCTTGAACATATCTGTAGTATACTATACTAAGTGAAAGGAACCAGATTCAAATATCCTCATTCAGTTCTATTTCACTCTGGTAAAGGCAGCACTATTGACATGATAGAGATTTTGTGTGCCTGAAGACGGGATGACCAATTTCTAGGCGCTTTCTGTATTTATTGTGGTAGTGATCATTGTTGACTGTGGCAGTCACTGCATTATATAGACACTCACTATAAGTTTTATCAAAATTCACAGAACCACAACCAAGCACTTACATATGAATTAGACCTTAATTTTAAAGTTATTATTATTTTTCAGAACACATGAAACTATGAGTGGGAAAAGCCATAAGTGACTCAGCAAATATTAGCCTTTGGAAATTTATTGAAATGTTCTTAAGACTATTATACTTTTCACAGGACAAAATCAGGACATTTTCATTAAATCTTAGGTGGAAGAGTGGATTTCTATGACTTAAAGGAGCTGAATACAGAAGCATAATGCAAGACAACCCAAAGGGGCACTAGAGAAACCAAGTCAAAGCACAAACACATACTTAAGACCTCTTTCTGTGTTGGCATGTATAATTTCACAAGTACCAGTACCAATAGGTGGGGAAATATATTTCTCCTGCAATACTTAATAAAAATTCCAAACTCTTTTATCATCTGTGTGGACATAAACTAATTACTTAAAATCATGCCTTCCCTAGAAATTAGAGAGAATTCCTCTGATTCAATAGGGTTATTGTGAAGTTTAATAAAATATATTTAGCCCAATACCTTGTGACAGTTGTTTAATATATACATTTTCTTCATTATATTTATTCATTTGACAAATGTTAGCCATTCAGAAATTAAAAACATAGTTTAGTGGAAAATTCAGGAGAAATAGAATGCATTTGAAAAATTCTCTCTTTAGTGAAATATTAGGTTTGCAATCCTCCAATATTCCCCTAGAAATTCAAATTTAACACAGTCCATCAAAGTATTCCTCACCAAGTCCAGTAGCGGTAAAATGCATGAGATCAAACTACCTTGGGAATAAAAATTAAACAGAACCAGTTGTCCAGTCGGAAAGGCAGTAGTGGGATTCAGTCTGTTTGCACTGGTTCAGCAAGACCAACACCTAACTTTTTTTTTAATTGGACAAACTGTTAAAATGGTCATTTTAATCAGAGTTAGCTCTGAAGTCAGCAGGTAGGCATCTGTCAATTAGAAATCACATGTTAACGTTCCTTGCTCTCTCTTTTAAAAAATAATTTTATTGGGGGCTCATACAATTCTTGGCACATTCCATCCATATATGAATTTTATGCAAAGCACATCTGTGCCTTAATGCCATCATCATTCTCAAAACACTTTCCTTCCACTTAAGCCCCTGGTATTGGCTCCTCCTTTTTCCACCCCCTTCCTGCTCCACATTCCATTACAAACCCTTGATAACTTATAAACTATTATAATTTTGTCTTGCCAAATGCTGTCTGATGTGTCCCTTCACCCACTTTCCCATTGTCCTTGCTTGCTCTCTTTTAACATTCATCTGGACAACTGCATAATCTGAGTGCTTATAGTAATGTTCGTTCTGTCCAAGGTATAAAAATGAGATGAGATCATGCTTATAATATTTGTTTAGTCACTTCATGAAACTTGTTAGACTTGTGATGAAATGCTATACTCTATCCCCTTGTGTTTGTTACTTCAATCAACACACACATAGCAAAAAAGGGCCAAACAACCATAGATGATTCGCTGTCAACCCTTATGATGCACCCAATTCCCATGAGATAATATAAATAAATCATTCAATTCCGGAAAGTGTTCAAAGAGCTAAACATGATGGAAAAAATGCCGTAAACACATCAGATGTGGTAAGGGGCTTGCAAAATGAACAAAACATGTTCAGAGATGAGAACTCATCTGTTTCTAAAATATCAAACACATTGACTACTGTCTAATTGTCCTACCTCTGAAGGAATGGGGGTCAGGGATAAATCACACAGTTGATGGTGCTCAGATAAAATTAAGTATATGCAAATCAAGAGGCAATATTGTTTCATGTCAGGTATGATCTAATATTTTTCTTTAATATTTTAAAAATCTTTCTTATAACAATACTGTGGTACTATGCGCAGGAATAATCAGGTTTGGATATTTGCCACTAAGCATTTGACCTGAGCTCTTAAAATGTTCTATTTCCATCAGAAAGACAACCCAGTTCCTTTGAAAGTGAATAAGCATTCCAGGCATACCTGATAGAATGGACAGTTAAATATAAATTGAAGAAAAAGAATGAATAATTATTTTAGTGATTGGTAATTTTATATTAAAGAAATTATTAATTATTTATCTGAAATGAAAACTGAACAATGTATTCTGAACATTTATTTTCCAAACTAGCAGAATAATAATCAGGAGACTCTTAGACAAATATGAGGTGGGGAACTTGAAAGAGAGGGAACACTGAATGACCAATGGAGGACATTGGGTTGAATGTTGTTGAAGTTGCAAAGAAGGAACACATGAAATCATCTATAATAGTTGTGGCTGACTCTGAAGGGAATATGATTTATGTAAAACCTCAAAATACATGAAATTTTTCAGATGAAAATTTGTCTAGCCACGAGTTTTATGGTAGTTAGATATTATGTCTACTTGAGCATGTCTGAAAGGGTGGGGATGAAATCCAACCTGTCAATGAGGTCACAGTCTGATAACACCACCAAAGAGGTGTGGTCTTCTTATCAAGGTTTCCTTTTACTTGGACCTACAATCAATGCTTGTAGAATCAGTAGTCATAAAATCAAATGAGTTTGACATGGTCTCATTAAAGTCTTCACGATCATGGATGTCACTTTGAAGAGTAAAATGTGCCTGATCAAAGCCATGATATTTTCATTTGTCTCATATGCTTATGGAAGTTGGGCAATGAATATGAGAACTGAAGGTGAATTGGTGCATTTGAATTATGGTGTTGGTGGTGACACTACTGTGGAATGCTAGTAGAAAAAATAAATCTATCTTAGAAGTTATAGAACTGGAGAGATCCTTGTAACTGAAAATGAAAATACTTAATTTAATGTAATTTGAAGATGTTGTGGAGCAGGAGGTGGGGGAGGGGTGGGCAAGAGAAGGACATGGTGTTTAATAAATTGTGGGCCAAAGGAAGACCCTTAATGGGAAAGATAGATTTAATGGCTCCAATAATGGGCTCAAGGATAACACCATTTATGAGGGTGATATGGGACCAGAAAATTATTTCATTGTGTTGTATGTAGGATTATTTTGAGTTGAAATTGACTCCATAGCATCTATAAGCAGTGACAAAAGCAATGGTGGGTAATGCAGGGCATATCTTTCTATGTGTACTTGATGTGCAGTGTCTTCTTTGATGAAGTGTCTGTTCATATCCTATGCCTGTTTTAAATATTTTGCTATTTATCATGTTGTGGTTGAGGTATTGTCTATAAATTTTAATGATTAATTGCTTGTCAGATATGTCATCACCAAAAAAGGGAAAAAGAAAAGAAATCCTCAGCTTGTGGGTTTCTTTTCTTGATCCTTGAGTGAAATCTTTGGGTTCACAGAAGTGTCTAATTTTTAGGAGGTCTCAGTCAGCTAGTCCATCTTCTGTCTGTGGACCTCCCTGCCTATTTAAACAAATTTAAAATTCAAATAATTTTCAAGTCATGCTAATGAAACACACTTTGAACCAATTGTTTTGTAAATATCTAAGATGGTTAAGTGGATAAGAGAATGTGATGTGATTGTGATTTAGCTAGGAGAGGTCCTGTTGAAGCAGAAACCATCAGGGAATCTCTGGAGAGATAAGATTTTGCTTGAGGATCCAGACATGAGCAACACAGGAAGCTGTTGCACAGATCTAAAAGCACAGGTAGTAAGTTTGAAGAGTAAATTAGATTGTGCCCATACACAATTCAGCACAGTACTTAGTACCTAATAAGACTTAAAGAAGTAGTAGCTGTGGTTGTAGGAATAAGGAGGAAGGGGGCGGGGAAGATGCACTGTAATTAGTGTGAGGTCATGCTAGGAAAAAGCAGAAACATTTGGGAAAGAAAAAAGCAAGAACGATGTGAATGATTCTTGAAAGCAGGTTACAGGACAGATGCACACACTTTTGGTCATTGTTAAGCCTTGACGTGGAAGGCCACTCTGCCTAAGTTCATTAGAATCTTATTTCTTGCTCCATGGGACTGAGGGCAAAGGACTCCTCATAACCCTTCCTTTCATGTCAGTTGTGGCTCTGAAGTTAGGTGAAGTTGAAGCTGCTGGTTGGAGACCAATGGTGCTTTCTGCAATTGAATAGCGCTGGTACAGCAGGAGCCCAAACTTCCTGAAATGCAATTTACCAACCTAATCCATACCCAGGGAACCTTTATTTTATAAGCCTCAGAGGCTCAGAGGGAATCCGGAGCTGAGATTATTAAGAGAAGCTGGCAGGGAGGCACTGTGGTTGAGGACATCCTCACTAGCATCCTTGTTGGAAGCACTCTGGTGCCAGTACTCATTACGGCTCTGAGTAGGTCCTCACAAGGCTTGTCTCTTTCCTGTGTCGTTGCCTAGAAGGGCTCAGACTTCTGTGATATTGGCTCCATTCCACTTCACACTGGGACATTTATATTTGATGGCGGTGGGATGAATTATGCAAACACTCCACTGACTACGGATTTAATGAGGGGGTTTCTTTTCTGTTCCTTGCTTTGGCTTTTCATGGATTCTAGCTTTTGAAATAACTCAAGGCTGCAGAAGATTCCTAGTGAGAAACTGTTCCTCCCACTAGGGTATTGGAGGCAGGGTGTTTGCATATGACTATAATTCTGTTCCTGTTTCTCTGTCCCTAATATCCAGAGATGAGATCTTCTATTTGGATCAGAGAATAAAGACCAAACTGGACCCAGAAAAGAGTACACCAGTAGCTCGAGGAAGCTGCATGACTCACAGGCCCAGTGTAATTCATAGTGGTAAAAGCACAGTTATGACAGGAAAGAGTGAAGTTACAAATAGAAAAGGTATAATGAGCTCAGAAGCTATAGTATGCCCAGTCCAGCATTTTCTCCAACTAATTGCTATTCGTAGGAGTGCTGGTGGCACAGTGGTTACATGGATGGGTGATGGACTGCAACTAGAAGCTCACAGTTTGATACCACCAGCCACTCTTTGGGAGGAAGATGAGACTTCCTACTGCCATAAAGAATTTCAGGCTCAGAAACGCACGGGGGGACTTCTACTCTGTCCTGCAGGATTGTTAAAAGTTGAATAGATTAATAGCAGTCAGTTTGTTTGTTATTCATAACTTGATTCTTCTAAAAGAGAAATCATTTACTCTAGTGTAAACTGAAGTGAAAATAACCATGGACTTCTAGTTGAAAGATTAGTGGCTAAGTACCTCTACCCCATCTTTGTCCCAAATCTTAGAACAGAGGTTTGGTGGTCTGCTTCTGCAAAGTTACAGCCATGACAACTCAGTGGAGGAGTGCTCCTCTACACAGGCAGAGTTGCCACGAATCATAACAGACTTGACAGGAACTAATAATAATATACTAGAAGAAGGGCTTGCTTGTCCGCATTCCGTGAGGAGCGGATGAGCCAATAAGATCCTTGCATTCCCTCAGGTACATGATTGGCTCAGGTTCTGGCTAATGAACCAAAGCTAGACTCAACCCTGGGGCCCATATTCATAGCCCACATTATGAAAAGTTGTTTTTTCTCACCACTGTTGCTAATTTGTAGAATATATCTCCATCCAGCTGCTGTGGGCCACGACACAGAGAGAATTTGTCCTAGAAACCGAGTAGTAAAGAGAAAGTAATGCAGCTGTCAGAGAAAGAAAGGGCAATATTGAGAGCATATAACATTTTGGGAGTCGCTGGATCCGGTTACATCAAAAGCTAGCTATGAAATAATGCATTACATTGCATTTTTAAAGTAATTTTGAATTGTGTTTCTGTATCTTGCCAAATGAAAAAATATCCCAATTTTATATGAAACTTAAGAAGAAATAAAATAAATGAAAAAGGGAAGGCATATAGCAGATCAAGGAGAAATGGACCAGGACATAGGGAAAGGAAGACCTGTGTGGATGGAATGCTGCCACCAACTCTCCTGCTTGTAGGTGTAGAGCTTGACTGACTATGTCCTAGCTCCTGTGCCATTCTGGGCAGACTCAGACTTTGTAACTATAATAAGAGTAAAATATTTTTGCAAAACTTATCCACATGAAAAAAATGTCAGTGAGCAAAAATAGAGGGGCAAAGAAACCAATTAAACTTACTTTGGACAGAAAATTGATCCAAGAGTTAAATAGACTTCTGAAATCTAGAGAATATATTGTTTTTACTAAAATGTGTGAGCCATTCCTTTGTCTTAATGCATACATGGCTTTCTATAATATTTAGAATGAATTCATTTTTTTTAATAAAACGCATGCTCCAACATTTGCCTCTATGCTTGGCTACCTGGTTGATAGCCACTTTCTGCATAAATAGGTTCAAGCCAAAATAGCTTCTTTCTGTTACTCCAAAGCCTCCAGTTCCCTCCTATCCTTTGCCTGTGCTATACCTTCCACATAGCATTTGAGTCTCCCTTTTTCATATTGTTTTATAGACAAACATTACCTCAGAGAATGCAAAGAAAAGACTTCTCTAAACATATCACTTTAAATAAACACAAAAGAACACATATTGTTAAGAGACCGCTGTTATTAAAGGGGGGGGGAAGCAACCAAAAATGTAAGAAATGGTTTTCACATCAATCAAAACAGATTTTGATCATGTGGGAGAGAAGGGGAAGTAAGAGGCTAGAGGACAGAGAAATGTGAACTTAGATAACAAAGGAGCAAGAAGCAAAGGCAGCC
>PVJH01004164.1:0-129868 GCA_004026705.1 Nesogale talazaci
ATCTCTGCGTGGGAAGAACTGGAGGAAATTATGCTAAGCGAAGTTAGTCAATCACAAAAGGAGAAATACTGCATGAGCCCCCTGAGGTAAGTAGAAACAGTATGGTGAGTATAAAAGAGAAAACTTCTGTACCATAACAATTGGTCCAAGAAGTAGGGTAAGGGGAGGAGGGAGGACCAAACCCAGGGAGGTACACGTTAGATGCAACACAGTAATGGGACAAAGATGAGGGGGTAGAGGGGATAGGGCGATAAAAGGGAGTTCAAAAAGGAAAGGATAGCAGAGGGAACAGGGCACTAATCTACCTGGGGTTGGGGGGGAGAGTACTGGTCTTGTCTCCACAGAAACCGGAGTGGGCAAGCAGTTCCTACCACAAAGCACCCAACCTGTAGGACAGCGTGGATGCATGGAAGGATGCAAGAAAAGAGAGAGCTACAGAGCTGGAAGCAACCAGAGTCAGATGGGCTCCTTTTCTAGAAGTGGGCATGGCAGAGGACAGGTTGGGGGAGGGGCCAGCATCCCACACCCACAGGGATAAAGACAAGAAGGGAGGAAGAGGAAGAGTGCTGAACAATACTTGTGAGATTATGTGGAATTGGCGGGATTTGTTTCTTGTTCTAGTGTTATTAATGATACGGGCTCCTTATGTGCCCTTAATAGTTCAGTTTTTGTTTGTGATAACAATAGGGCTTTTACCCAGTTTTCCAGCATTTGGACAGAGTTATGTGTGCTAGCCTTTCTCCTTCCAGACATAGATATTATTCCTGGAAATGAGCCTGTCCCTACCCCTGCTATTGATTACATGGCAGGAAGCGCTAAAGGGCAGTGCAACTAGGTGCTCTATTTGTAAGATTAGGGATCAGTACTGCAGTGGCCTTTGGAACTGCAGGATACCAAATTATCTAGGCAGCTAATCTCGGATATGCAGGCCTCATCAGGCAGTACACAAGATTTTTAAGATCAGGTAGATTCTTTAGCAGAAGTAGTATTACAAAATAGAAGAGGTTTAGATTTACTTGCTGCAGAGCAGGGAGGTATTTGTTTGGCTTTACAGGAAAGATGCTGTTTTTATGCCAACAAATCTGGAATCGTAAGAGACAAAAATCAAGCGGCTGCAAGAAGACTCGGAGAAGAGAAGAAAGGAGTTGACCACCAATCCACTGTGGACTCAATGGACTGTTGCCTTACCTCATGCCACTTTGGGGCCCCCTTGTTAGTTTATTGCTTTTGCTTTCATTACGGCCAGTATTATTCAACAACTTCATGGCATTTATTAAGTAACAGATTGAGACCATTCAAGAAAGGTCCCTGCAAGTTCATTATTGTCGCTTGGAGATGAGCGATCTCGAACAGAGTGGCACACACGACTAGTATGTGATAAGACTCTCTGCCTCCGTGAGCTGAACTTGAAAGCCAATGACAGGTAAGATCAGGAGCACTCTTTACCAACCTAAGACAGGCCATGGTGACATTAGAAGGACATTGACCGATGATGGTTAAGGACTGAGTGTGTGTCCTGACAACCTAAGACAGGCGGAGTTCCCGGGAGGTTATTACTTGAAAAAAATCAAAAAGGGGGACCTGTCAGGAGCCACCCAGCCCAGACATGCTTGACCTGGCTATAGGCTGGATATGCCTGAACTCTGTTGCAGTTTGTTGCCTGGGGTTTGTAGTTTGTCGCCTTTGTAACTGTAAACAGCCCTGGCCTTTGAAGCCTGACTTGCAGCTGTGCTGCCATTCACTTGTTAATTTTGAAGATCACCGTATGCTAATTGCCTAAGCTTGCTTGCTCTATAAAACTGGTTTACTTCTCCCAAATCAAAAAAAAAAAAAAAGAACCCCACCCCACCCCAGAAAAGATGTAACTACTGATACAATGTATGTATGTATGTATGTATACGTTATGATTAGAGCTGCATGAGTTCCCAATAAAATGATTTTTAAGAAAAAAGAAAAGAAAAAGATTTATATACTAGAGCAGTTGAACATTGAGAAAACATCCCAACTCAGTGCAGTCAAAGGCCATAAGTCCGATATTAACCCATATGTCCGATACCAATCTCTAAGTCCTCTTCAGACTCACAAAGCACATGCAACGGCACCAGGACAATCAAAGGTCAGTGGGTACAGTCTTGTGTATCCAGTGGGGTTAGAAGCATCTCAGTGCTGACAGGGGTCTCCCCATGGCTCCTCCAGTTTCAAGGGCTCGGGGTCTATCAGCATGCTGCCATGTGTCTTGCCAGCTGTAATGTCCGCCAGGGAGTGAGACTTGTCAGTACAGAGTCCCCAAGGGGACTGAAGTGAGATGAGAGAGATAATCTCTGCCTCTAAGAAGGAATTACCACATTTCCCAGAATTCTCAGGAGAAGGCCATAGCCACACAGAGGTTTCATTCACTATCTCCAGATTGACAGTCTGGACTCCATCCCTAACTTCTTAATTCTCAAATTGATACCAGATAAGGTGACTGCCACAGTCCCTCCCTAAAAAGTTGTGAAATATGCACATCATAGATTGATAATAAGCCTCCCTCCAATAAGCCTCTGATGCCTTGCTCTTCTTCATATACTCCAGATTCTGAAATTATTTTCTTAGCATGCAGATTAAATAGATTTGATAAAACAACACTTTCCCATGATACCACCTTTCCCATGTTTAAACCATGCAAGATCCCCTTGTTCTTTTAAAATAACCATCCATTGGTCTATCTATGTACAGATTCCACTTGAGTATAATTATATGTCATGGAATTGCTATTCTTTGTAATGCTATCCATAGTTTATTATGGTCCATACAGCTCAAAACACAAGAACACATATTTCCATTATTTCCTGCTTTCAGCCAATATCTGTCTGATGTAGCAGCATTTCTTTCCTGTCTTTTTAATCACCTTTGCTTTATGCTTGACATTCTTGATGTGACCTCATAACTTGGCAGAACAAGATTTAAAGCTTTGAAGATTTTAAGCTTTGATTATTATTCCCAGCATATGCATCTTTAACTAAGCAATAACCTGTCTTGGTGTCTGCTGATTTTTTGGATTCATCAGCTTCTGCAAACTTTGAGCAGTTGTCTGTTTTCTCATGATATTGGGCTCACCAACTCTGGTGGCTACACGTGTCAGGGGAAGCCTTCAGCATGAGGTTTCCTTGGGGACTTAGGACTTGTCAACCTCTACAACTTCAGGATCTATTCTTTACAGGGGGCTGCACAATTTGTGGAAAATTTGAACTAAAAGATAATGGAATTTCTTCATGACCTAGGAAGTCTCTTCAGATACATACATATAAGTTCACTGTTCTGCTTCTCTAGAGAGCTCAACCAAAGGTAGTGTCTGAGGAAGTGGAGAAGAAGTATTTGGACTGAGCTGAGAAGGATGGATAAGATAATAATGATAGTTATTGCTGCATTCCAGTAGTGTGTTGTAGCGGGCCTTTCCAGGGGCTTGAGTGTAGCTAAATGTATTGGGAAAAGGTTAGACTTAGATTACGTGGGAGTGAATTAAGTCTGGGTAAACTACAGAAACAAATTCATAGACACACATATGAATGTAAGGGAAAGATTTCTATACAAGAGGAATGGAACATTGAGAAAGCATCCCAACTCAGCCCAATTCAAAGTCATGAGTCCGATATTAGCCCACATGCCTGATACCAGTCTATAAAGTCTCCTTCTGACTCACAAAGTCACAGGCCAGTGGGTGCAGAGTCCCAGCGCTGGCAGGGGTCTCCCCATGGCTCCTTGCTTCCAGGGCTCAGGGTCCATCAACAGCATCCAGTGGTGGCAGAAGCAACTCAGCACTGGCAGGAGTCTCCACGTGGCCTCTCCAGGTTCAGAGGTCTGGCTCCATCAGAGTGAGGCCATGTGGCTTCTCCTCCAGCTCCTGCAGGTGCTCCGATGCTGTCATCTTGTCTTGTCAGTAGTTCATCGTCTCTGAGACTGACTCCCAGAGACTGAGAGTCGAGTCTCTCTTCTCCAATTGTGAAATACCACAAGACTTCCCAGAAGTCTCAGGAGAAAGCTATGCCCACAGTGAGACCTCATCGGCTACTCACTGGCTATCTCCAGATTAACAGGCTAGATTCCACCCTTACATCCCAATCATGAAATTGACATCACGAAGACATGACCATCACGTAAGTAAAGATCTAAATGGCCAGATTTACAAGTCCAAGTTTACATCTTTATTCGTAGTTTTCTCTTTTTTTAACTTAACTTTTATTTATTCATAGTTTTCTAATTCTGTACCTTGCCTCACCTTCTTAGTCAAAAGAGAAGAAACCCAAGCTTCTTAGGCATAATGTATAAAATTTCCTTCTTTTGTTCCAGTAATTAAGTAATTTTTCCAGTGGTGCTACAGGTTAGACATCAGGCTGTTCATGACAAACTTAGCAATTCAAACCCACCAACCAGACCTCCAAAAAAGATGAGGTTCTCTGCACTATCAATATGTAGGGGTCAGAACCTACTGGAGGGTAGTGGAGGTTCCATAACTTACTACTACTCACCAACATCCAAAGCTAACTTATGGAGATGCAGAGGACAGGGTAGAACTGCCCCTGTGGGTGTCTGAAATAAAAGCACAAAGCTCCCTCTCTCTCCCACCCAGCCATTTAATACCTCAACAAATGAAATGAGAGTTCGATATGGGCCAGGCCCGGATCAGGTGGCTTCTTGTTCCAGTCCCCCTTCCTGCCTTTCCAGGGCCAGGCAAGGCTTGTTTCAGCCTCTTAAGAAGACAGATGATTTGCTAAGCTTCAAAGCACCTGAATATCAAGGCACCTGCCTTCAGTGTTTCCCAGAACTTACCTCACTGGGCAGAACATAGCACCCCACCCCCCAGTAGTGTTTCCCAGAGACAAGATGACCTGTCCGAGCAGAACACAGTCCCCTCTCCCTAGCATTGTTTCCTAGCAGCTGCAGCACTAGATACTTCTCTTCCCTTTTACAATCCACCTGCCTTTAGTTCAAACTATATAAATATCCCGCTGTCCCAGTATCAGCTGTGACTCCCCTAACGTACTCTCTAAGTTGGGGGACTTGTCTGGAAGCTCAAGATGCTTCCGCCCTCCTTCCTGCTCCCCCTTCTCCTCCCAAGATGCTTTCCCCCTAATAAAGTCACCCTTGACTTCATGTCTTTGTCTGAACTCTGCCTCAGTTTACCTCTGAAACGCTAATGGAGTAATTGTACATGTTTCCCTGAACCTAACTCTCTTTCCCTCTTCCTTCTTCTCCACATATGCTTACATCTTTGAGATATTATACTTTTCCTCTCCAACAACTTGGCTACCAAGTCAAAGAAAACATGAGTTTTGCAGCTCTAAGAGACCAACATAGTGAGGAATATCTTGGCTCATCGAAGTGGTTCCAATTTATGACTGGTTTCAGGCATTCCCACCCCATGTCTTAGGAGTGCCTTGAGTAGAGATGTGTGATTTGGATGTGGGCCCACCACTTGTGCATGTACCGCACAGAGTTCAGGGAACAGAAATGACAGTGACCTCTACTCCCATCCAAGTTTAAACCAAGCACTGCTATCAAGCTTATTTCAGCACATAGTGACCCTCGTATCACAGTGAATGACACGCTGGGCAGCTCTAAGCCACAGGCCACTTTGCAGAAGAAAGGGGAGTCTTTCTGCTCCCATGAAAATGCCCACTTTCAGAACCCCACAAAGGAAGTTCTCCTCTGTCCTGTAGGGCTGCTATCAATAAATGTCATCTAACTGCTCTCAGGCAAGAGAGATGTGGGAGGATAGAGCTGAGAGGCTGAGACGGAGAGTTTAGTTAGGAATGAACAACTTTATTGACGTAGGGAAGAACTTTGGGGAGGGGAAGGGAGAGCAGAGAAAGGGACGGGAGTATTGTCCCAGAGAAGTTATGGAAGCACACCTGGCAGTGGGGCACACATTGGGCTTCAGCCAAGGATAAGGGGAATGTACCAATAAGGGGAATGAGGCTTCCAGAAGTTGCAGTTGCAGGGTCTGAGTCAGGATATGGTCTGTGCGTAAATCACCTTATCTTTTGCAGACCCACTTCTTAGAATGCTGAGAGAAGAGGCTGCATAGACCTGGCCTGGAGAGATAAGCTCTGTGAAGGGGCTAAGTCTGGCCCCGACACCAACAAGAACAATGCATGCCATAGGGTTGCTGGCTTCAAAAGAGATTTTAACTATATCCAGGAAGTTTGCCTGTATATCTTATTGCTGTTTCAAAAGAGATCTAAGTGGTGCTAAAGTTCTGAACACTGGTCCTACTCTGTCCACAGAGGTGACCATGACTTATTGCTACCCCACCCACCTCACCCACTATGACATGCGGCCCCACCCAGCCAGAGAGGACAGGCTTGGCTGTAAGAGGAAACCCAATCAGCAAGGGGAAAGCCTTTTCTGAAGATTCTGATGTTCATTTGGATGTCCCCATTGGGAGCGGTGCCGGGGAATAGAAGAGGGCACTCACAGGTAATTGTGATAGACTGAGAGGACCCAAAAAAGATGTAGCAGAAAAAGAATAGAAAGAGAACATTAGAGGGAGAGTAATGAAAAGACTTGAGAGAAGGGAGTGTGATGGGTAGGTTTGTTATGCCAACATGGCCACAGGAGATTGGTGGATCTGTTGTGATGGCACAGCCAAGGAACACGCGGGATGAATTAAAGGGCAGATATAGGAAGTGCTTCGCAAGTCCCGCCCTCTCTCTCTGTTGTTTTCCTGATCTTCGGACCAGAGAGCGAAGCGGCCTTGTTCGTCCTGTGCCTGGACCTTCAAGCAACACTACCTGTGGGACAACTAATTGTGGACTGTGTTACTGTGAGTTGAGGATCCTTCAAGCCCTACTTCGCCACGCTTCTGGGATATACATCTCTTGAGCTGGGGACTGTTGGACTCTGTTATCTGGCTGACTGTTGGCGACAGTTGGGGACTGTTGGTGACTATTGCTCTGCCGTTTGCGGCCTGTAACCAGATAGCCTGGATTGCTCTACAGAGGACTATTCAGTAGCCCTCAAGAATTGAAGCACTGCTAGTCTTGTAGTTGCCTCACGCAAGTGAGTTGCACTGAGCAATGTGTATTGCTTTATAGTTAACTTTTTCTCTTTTTATTTTATATATCTTAAGTGAGTTGCACCGAGCAATCTGTATTGCTTTATAGTTAACTTGTTATCTTTTTATCTTATATATTATCTTTCTCAGTATATAAATATATAAAAAGGCATTACTAGTGTCCTGAATTTTATTTCTCTAAGAGAACCCTGCCTGACACAAGTGGTACAAGGAAGTGTGGGGAAGAGATATGTGGATGGATCTCTCTGAATGGGCCAAAAAAGTTAATGTAATTGTGTCTCATGTAAATGCTCATCAAAAGGTTACCTCTGAAGAGGAGGGCTTTAACAATCAAGTAGATAAGATGACACGTGCTATGGAAACTGGCCATCCTCCTTCCTCTGCCACTCCGGTTATTGCCCAATGGGCACATGAACAAAATGGACATGGTGGCAGGGATGGAGGTTATGCATGGGCACAGCAACATGGCCTTCCACTCACCAAGGCTGACTTGGCCACAGCCACTGCTGAGTGCCCTGTTTGCCAGCAGCAAAAACCAACATTAAGTCCAAGGTACGGAACCATTCCTTGGGGAGATCAACCAGCAACTTGGTGGCAAGTTGATTATATAGGACCACTCCCATCCTGTAAGGGGTAGCGCTTTGTTCTGACTGGAATAGACACATATTCTGGATATGGATTTGCCTTCCCTGCACGCAATGCTTCTGCCCAAACCACCATTCGTGGACTTATGGAATGTCTCATCCACCAGCATGGCATCCCACATAGCATTGCTTCAGATCAAGGAATTCACTTTATAGCAAATTCAGTACGGCAATGGGCCCATGGCCATGGAATCCACTGGTCATATCATGTTCCTCATCATCCTGAAGCAGCTGGCTTGATAGAACGATGGAATGGGCTCCTGAAGACACAACTGCGACGCAAACTGCGTGGCAACAACTTGCGAGGCTGGGGCAATGTTCTCCAGGAAGCTGCATACGCTTTAAACCAGCGGCCAATATATGGTGCTGTGTCTCCAATAGCCAGGATTCATGGGTCCAGGAACCAAGGGGTGGAAACTGGAGTGGCACCACTCATTATTACTCCTATTGACCCACTTGCAGCGTTTTTGCTTCCTGTCCCAGCAACCGTATGTTCTTCAGAACTGGAGGTCCTGGTCCCGAAAGAAGGAACTCTCTCACCTGGAAACACAGCATGGATTGCACTGAACTGGCAGCTGAGAATGCTCCCTGGCCGCTTTGGGCTTCTCATGCCTTTGGATCAACAGATCAGGAAGGGTGTCACTGTACTGAGTGGTGTGATTGATCCAGATTATCAAGAAGAAATTGGACTGGTGTTACATAATGGGGGTAAAGAGGAATATATCTGGAATCCAAGAGATCCCATAGGGCGACTCTTAGTGCTACCATGCCCTGTGATAAAAGTTAATGGTAAATTACAGCAACAACATCATGACAGGACATCTAATGACCTAGATCTCTCAGGAATGAAGGTCTGGGTCACCTCACCAGGCAAAAAACCACAACCAGCTGAAGTGATTGCTGAGGGCAAAGGTAATACAGAATGGATAGTAGAAGAAGGTAGTTCTACCTACCAATTACAGCCACGTGATCAATTGCAGAAATGAGGGTTGTGATTATTCATGTATTTTCTGTATAATAACTTATTGAATTTTTTTTCTTTGCTCATGTATATCAGCTACAATTGAACTCAGTGTGTTCTCATTTATATGTATGATAGATGTTTAATGTTAAGTATAAGCTTGATTTCGTTGATGTCTAGAAATTCTATATGGGTAAAAATTTGTGTACAGGTGCCATGTTGGCAAGGGTGGATTGTGATGGGTAGGTTTGTTATGCCAACATGGCCACAGGAGATTGGTGGATCTGTTGTGATGGCACAGCCAATGAACACGCGGGATGAATTGAAGGACAGATATAGGAAGTGCTTCGCAAGTCTCTCTGTTGTTTTCCTGATCTTCGGACCAGAGAGCGAAGCGGCCTTGTTCGTCCTGTGCCTGGACCTTCAAGCAACACTACCTGTGGGACAACTAATTGTGGACTGTGTTACTGTGAGTTGAGGATCCTTCAAGCCCTACTTCGCCACGCTTCTGGGATATACATCTCTTGAGCTGGGGACTGTTGGACTCTGTTATTTGGCTGACTGTTGGCGACAGTTGGGGACTGTTGGTGACTGTTGCTCTGCCGTTTGTGGCCTGTAACCAGATAGCCTGGATTGCTCTACAGAGGACTATTCAGTGGCCCTCAAGAATTGAAGCACTGCTAGTCTTGTAGTTGCCTCACGCAAGTGAGTTGCACTGAGCAATGTGTATTGCTTTATAGTTAACTTTTTCTCTTTTTATTTTATATATCTTAAGTGAGTTGCACCGAGCAATCTGTATTGCTTTATAGTTAACTTGTTATCTTTTTATCTTATATATTATCTTTCTCAGTATATAAATATATAAAAAGGCATTACTAGTGTCCTGAATTTTATTTCTCTAAGAGAACCCTGCCTGACACAGGGAGGAAGGAAGGAAGAAAAACAAAGATGCTTCAAGGGGAAGAGAAAAGAAGAGCTGGACTGTGAAAGCAGGAGGCGGCTTAGGGATTGCATTTTCCTTACATGGAATTTGGACCTGACCTTTGATTTGGGGACAGTGATGAAAACCAGAATACTACCAAACTCGCCCCCATCAGGTCCAAGATGTCTCACAGCAAGCCTGCGGCAGGGCAGAATAGAACTGGCCCTCCTGATTTCAGCAGCCGTCAGTCTTCACAGGAGCAGCAAGCCTCCTCTTTCTCCCTCACGGGGGCTGGTGGGTTTGAACCTGCTGGAGTAGCATGACAACTAGCCCACTAAACCACCAGCACCTCTTGGTGCAGTGATTCAGAGATGCCATTCCTAAGTGCAGCAGTTCTCAACCTGTGGGTCATGACCCCTTTTTGGGGGAGGAGGGGGGGTGAACAACTCTTTCACAGGGTTGCCTAATTCCTTACAGTAGCCAAATTACAGTTATGAAGTAGCAACGAAAATAAGGTTATGACTGGGGGTCACCAGCACATGGGGAACTGTATGGGGAAATGTCACGGTCTTAGGAATATTGAAAATCACTGGCCTGACATCTGCTCCTTCCTTCCAGATATATTATATCCTTTTGACCCATGCTGTTGTTTCAGCTTTTATGTGGGATCGACTCAACCTATGACAACACGCTTTTTAGAAAGCAGCAGAACAATGTTGATGGTGGACTTTTTTTCATAACTTCTGCCTCTAAGTTCTCTTACAGGATTTAGTGAATGTGTTTTCCAGGAGATCCATATTTCTATAGCCTTTGTATTTTTGCTGTGACTGGGTGAACAGTGTCAAAGAATGGTAGCCTCAAGGTGAGATATTTTGCAAACAACCAAGTTAGGGAACAATAATTCATGCTAGGTACTTATTTTGCTTATTGAAATTTAGCTCATGCAAAGTATTGTAATTGACCATGTGGAGTGACTGTCTCTTCTTGACTCTGTATTATATGAGCAAAGAGTTCAGCTTCTGCCTGCTTCCTCCTGGACCCACTACTTATTCAGCACTAGCAGCTTCATTTTCATGACACATATTTGTTCTACCCTTGCAGGAAACCTACAATGGAAGAAGTTGAACAGGAATCATTAGAGGATGTGTAAGTAATGAGAATGTAAGAGAATCCAGAAGAGTATTGATTTCTAGAGGACCCTGGGTGACTTAGTACAATGAGTCGGGCTGTTAAACTCAAGGTTAGCAGTTTGAAGCCATCAAAGGCTCTATGGGAGCAGATGACACTATTCCCAGCAAGAGGTATAGTCTCAGAAACCCACAGAGAGATGCTGGGTCTACAGCAGGGGCTTATCGTCTGTAGGTTTGCTATCAGCCAGAATCAACTTGGTGGCAGTGAGGTTTTAAAATAGTCTCTATATTCTAGGGGATTCTCTCCTCATTCCTAGAAAGGCCTTTTTGGTTTAACGTCTCCACATTACAGACTAATGGTGGACTTTTCAGGTAGAGTCAAAGGCTCAAGTAATGGAGCAATCCAGTTTGGATGAAAGAGTCACTCCCTCTTTTTGATCTGGTCCTTGTACTTATCCAGGGAGATTAGAAAGTATTTAAGCAGGTGAAGAAAGAAACTGAAGACAGTATTACTCTCTCTTGAAAACCTTTAAATATGTTATAGGCATGGCCCAAGTCGCATACAAACCACATAACTGCCTAAAAACAAGTAGCACATGAAAATGCCACCCAAATGGATGAGTTATTTTCATAAGCACCCATAGCAGTATTTTTTTATAAATTGGTGACTTCATTTCTTAACTGTGTGAAACTGATTTCACGTTTATCTTCATTGGTCGACGCAGTGATTTGCGTCTCAGCAGTAGACCCTCACCAACTCTCCTTGGATCTCTACAGCAGCTCACCTCCTAGAAGGATTCTTTTCCTGACCTGCAAACTTCTTGCTCCAATGCAGAGATCAATCCCCCTTTTTACCCCAGAAAGACTCTCACCTGAGTAGCTGGCCCAGCCCTGGAGGTACAGAGGCTGGAGAGGTCACTTAACTGGGAAGCAGATGCAAAACACTCTCAGTAGCTCTGTTTGACATCAGCCGCCTGGCCACCAGTGACAGGTCTGAGATCCATGAGTAGGTGTTGGGAATCCCTTGCTGGAGTGAGATGGGTCTGAAGGACCAACCACACTATCCATCCACCCGGATGTCCATGCACCTGTCAGGGACATGGGCAGCCCAGCGAATGCTTTCCCCTGCCTTCATAGAACTAGCCTCTGACAAACCCTCCATCCATCCTCACCCAAATGCATCTGAGTGAAGATTGACTCCAAGAACCTCTATCACTCTGAGGTCCAGCCAAAACCTGTCCCAGAGTCGACTTTCCATTTTAGGTGTTTATTGTCTAATTATCAGGATTTTATCAAACTCAACCCAATGTCTTGATCATGGCCTATATCTGTATCATACAAATAGAACCAAGAGTAATGTATTCAGGCTATGCCTGAAATTCGCTAAGGAAATGTCACAAGACATTCTCAGTGCATGCAGGGGTGCATGTCACTTCATCATTTCCTGCTGCTACATGTGTGTGCACATTAGTGACAAAATGTGGGGGCACTCTTGGACAAGAAAAAATATGATAAGTTACAATTGAAGTACTCGTTGTAAATTGCATTTGCTTTGTAGAATGCTCGAGAGGAGTTGAGTGCTGGTGGTTTCTACTCAGGGTATTTAAAATGAAAATGTGATTTCATTCCAGGAACTTACTTCACACTCTGGGATTTCCTATTCTTCATTCAGTATTAAGGATGATTATCCTGTAGGTGTTCTGCGATGGAAATCCCCAAGCTAGAAGTCACGAAACAGAACCTTGAGTCCCTGAACTCAGACCTGGAAAAGGACCTGCAGAGGCTAGACGAGGCGAATCAGGTTCTTCTGAGACACATTCAAGAGAAAGAAGAAAGTATACAAAGGTCAGGCAGGCGTTGCTGGGGGTAGGGGGTGGGTGAGGGAAGGGCTCATCCTCTGAACTCCCCTTCAGATAGAAAGGGACGGTGGGGGGGGGGGGTCCTTTGCCAGTGAATCCTGGTGTGTTCTTTAAATCTGGCATCATGAACTGCAGTGCCCCCAAGTAGCATTAGTTGTAGACTTTTGCATTCTATCTGCGTATTTGATCACCATGTAGTGGCCCACCGTTTGGGGTGGTCTTTCCTGACCCCTGAGTCCCTTTGTCAGTCCTGTCTGATTGTGGCTTCCTTAGGGCGCCATGGCTTTGTGTGTTTCAGGCTGGAAAGGGCGATCACCCAGTCCAGAGGTCTAGTCAATGAGAGGGAAGAGCTGAGCAGCACCATATCCGAGAAGGAGGACGCTCTCAGGAACTCGGAACTCCAGACTGCGAAACTGGTGAGGAGGAGCCAGCGGAGGAGCCTCTGGTGCCGTGGCTGCCAATCTGTGCCCTTGCTGGTTGGGGGCGGGCAGTCGCACAGTCTTCCCTTCGGGATCTAGAAGTGGACACTGTTGAAAGTTGTAGTTCTCTGAGATTGACGCTCGGGGCGCAGGCACTAGTTCCTGGTCTCGGCTCCCAGATGTGCCTATAGGTCCAGACTGTCCGTGGTCCCCTCTACACCAGATATATACTAATTTTAAAGGTGGCCGGGGAGAGAACGTTAACTCCCGGGGACCCGTGTGGGTCAGAATACAACTGTGCTCCTTCGCAATTGTCAGGAGGATTATTAACAGGCGCCTCTCCCAAAGCTTGGCTAGGTGGATTCCAGCTGCCAGCGCACGCACAGTCTGTGCCAGCAGTTAACACTTCACCCTGGGGAAGCGCCTAAGGGCTCTTGTGCACGGCACCCTGACACCATTCCAGTGGCGCAAGGAGGGGCAGGGGCAGGAGCACAGCCGGTTTGCTCCTTCCGACTTTCTCTCTGCAGGAAAAACACAATAAGATTCTAAGCAAGAACGTGCTGGAGCTTCAGGAGCAGGTAAGGTGGGTTTGGGGCCACTCCCAGGAACTCGGGACTGCTCCAGACTGCTCCAGAGCAAGCTAGAGGCGGGTGGGTTGAGAGCGCGAGAGGGAGGGACTGTTCACATTCAGAGCAAAGGGTCCCTTGTTCGTATAAACCTGGCCGTGTACTTCCTATACCACAGGGCCCACTCTTGAAAGGAGGCTCATTCCCAAGGCATCCTAACAGATTCAGGGTGTTCCCGAACTCTCCAGCTGCAAAGATCCGTGGAAATACGTTCTTCCCCCTCCCCCGCTTCCTCCTTCCAGACACCCAGGCACACACCTCACTTGCTCTCCAGGAATGACAGATGGTCATGAGAGACTCCAGGACTGGGACTGGAGAGGGGATTTGCCCCTCCCATTGCCCAAAACTCTGAGACTGCTCATTGTCTCCCCCTCTCTGCTCTTCTCCTCACCATGCTCAGCTGGACTCTGGGAACACATGGGTCTGTCCAGGCAGAACAGAGAAAGACAGCTTCCACAGGGGGAAAGGAATAAAGTTACCTTGTGGGACTATGCAGTCCTGGGACCCCTCCCCCAACATCTGCTGTTATTTCAGGCTTTCATCTCTCTGTGCCTTCGCTAATTCACAACTTTTGGAATGGAATTTCAGATATCCAGGAGACTGAAGAAGGATGACACTGACAAAGAAAGCTTAAAGCAGATGTTGACAGAATCGCAGGTGAGTAGAAGGGCAAACAGAGAGGTTTTCTAGAAGTTGTAATGGTTGCTTGTTTGGCTGCCAGCAGAAAGGCCAGCAGTTCGAGACCACAGCTGCTCCATGGAAGAAAGCTAGGGCTTTCTACTCCCATAAAGAGGTAAGAGTCTCAGCAACTTACAGGAGCAGGCCTGCCCTGCCTTGCAGACTTCCAGGAGTCATAATTGATTTCCTCAGTGGCAGTGAGTTTTGGGGTGTGGTTCTATCAATTTTTGGTTCCAGATGGAAGAATGTCTTCAAGGACTCACTGAGACTAGGTATGCTGTTGTGTTTGTCAGAGCTGGGTTCTCTCTATTTCAGGCCATGGACCATGAACCACACATGCATACTAGTGGCAGCAATGACTGCAGTGGTATTAAAGTTGAGTGGACTTGCTCTATAGACCTGGCCAACTATCAGTTGGCAAACTGTATATTCCTAATGCCCATCAGGAGCTGCCTCCACATTTATATGCCATCTGCATGAGAAAAGCATGAAAAGACAGACATGCAGACACAAAAATAAATACGGTACTAACTTCCACAAACAAACAAGGATACAACAGTGACCTATTCATAACTAGCTCAAGGGCATTTTGTTTTTTAATCTTATCCCTGTCTCTAAGGATAAGCCCAGTGAACTCATACATTATTTAGTCACTGCTGTTTCCTCAAGACATACAACAATGCCTGGCACATAGAAAATGCCCAGTAAATATTTATTGAATTATTGGATGGATGGCCAGTAGGGGAGACTCTTTTGTGGAAACCTTGTGCAGACTTAAAGGAAAAATATAATTGTTTTGGTTAATCCCAGAAAGCACTGGCCCGACCATCTTATTTTTATCTTTGACAAATAGAGATAAAATTTGTTTTATTCCATCTGTATTTCAGAGGACATGTGTAAGCAGGAGAAAGAGTTTGATGAATTTTGGTTAGTAGGATTGGAAGTAGCAAATGGTTGGGCCTAGGACTAAGGAGTCAGACATAAAGGCATGGGGAAGTTAAGAAATTTGCTTCAAAGTCACACAGAGCAAATTTCTTAACTTCCCCATGCTTTTATGTCCTCATCTGTAGAATGGGGTGGGGGTGGGGGGCTAGTAAAAGTGCCTACAACTGCTGTGAAGACAATAGTCAACTGCCTTCACATGTCTTCAATATATGATAACCATTACGATCAGACTTTCTGCTGGCCTGTGGAAAGAGGATGGAAGTTGTCCTATTATTTTCCACAAAAGAAACCCACAACTTTTTTCTGGCCCTCTCTTCCACAGGTAAGACTACAAACAGCTACAGAGTTCTGTGCAATTCAAGAGAAGGAACTGATCAAGGTAGAGGCAGAGTCCCTTTCACTAAGGGTCTAGTCCAGGATACAAATAGGGGAAAGTCCCCCAAAGTCTCAGAAACAGAACTGCTTGACACAGGGGAAGGGGAGCAACAAAAGTATTTGGCAATTAAATCTCTCATTCTTATGCCGGTGAAGGGAAAGAAAGCCTATATTAAAAAATGTCAGTCTGCTTCTTAACCACTCACCGACCTCAAATCTAAGGAGCCCCATTAGCGCAATGGTTAGTCACTTGGTTGCTGCCTGAAAGATTGACTGTTCAAACCCACTCAGGAACATCCCAGGACCAAGACCCAGCGATCTGCTTCAATAATTATTCCAGTGAGAAAAGCCTTTGGGGCAGTTCTACTCTATCTGTCCCATGGGGTTGGTTGGAGTAAAAATGAACTCGACATCCCTAGCAATAACAGCAACCTCAATGCACGCTGCTGAATCCCAAAGCCGAGGGCCCTGAATCTCTGATGTTTCACCTGATAGACTTGCACGGACAATTCCTTTTACTTAAAATGCAGCCCTGATCTTGAATGATGAGATCATTGTTTTGTGCTGTGATGGTTTCCCTTTTGATAAGGAGTTGCTAGAGAACCATTGAAGGTTCATTGTACCAGTTAGAGGGCTCCCATGGGCCAAACGAGAATTGGGTGGAAGCAATTATCCTTGTGGTTCTCATTCAAGGAATGGATTTGTTCATTTTCTTCTTTCTAGTTAGAAAGTGACTACCAATCTGTGTATCAGCTCTGTGAAGACCAGACCCGCTACATCAAGGTACAATGTGTCTGAAAGAACGGAGCGAGTAGAGACACGATTTCTCTGAGGCTGTGATTGAGCAAGGGGTCCTTTGGCTTCTTGTGAGGTCGGAATCTGCCACAGGGGCAAAATTTGGCACAGAAAGTGCAAAAACAAAGCACAAATGTTAGTAACGAATTTATTTTGTGCAAGGCATTGTACTAAGCACTCAACATCTGGTGTTTTTTCTCAATGTGCCCCACAACTTTATGCAGATGAGACTGTTATGATCGTGTACATAGGTTTAGAGGGTGGGGAACACAATTAGTACGTGGCAGAGGTGGGACTCTGAACACAAGCAGAACCAGAAACAAGAACTCCCTTTTTCATGTCTGTCTATTCTGGTCACTGATAGTTCCTAATATTCCATTACAACATATCCCTACCTGTGTGCACACTTAGGCATTTCTTTGCACACACATGCACGCACACCATTTGGAATACTGAGTTAAACTTAGAAGATATATTTGCTGTATGTTTTTTATCAGTGCCATTGCAATGAAATCTATGGAAATCCTGAATTATGACCAATATCCCTCTATTTTTTATTTTCATGGGAAGAAATACCAGGAAGTTCTGAGAGATATGGAAAAGGAAAAGGAGATGCAGCTACTTGAAAAAGAAGTGTAAGTTTTCATAATGACTTCCCAGATGGACTGACTGAAGTGATGAACCCGTGAGACCTTTGAAGGGTAGAGTATGGCTTCCAGTCACATGGGTAACATCCTCCATCCAGCCCATGTCCTAGGCTGAAGAAGCATCACCATTTAAGCTTCTCAGCTGTTGGAATTTAGAAGGTCTTTTTTGATGTGTGTATCCTTTCATGTACCCTCTGTTGAGTGGCATTCCTAAAAATTGACATGGACCTTATGCCCATAGGAAGAATTCTCAGGGGGACACAAAGAACAACAAGTCTGGAAATGTCACAACAAATGAGCATCCTGTTCCCTTCTCCACACCAGATGTGGCAGTCATGTAATCTCATGTCAATTTCAGGATTGGGAGTGTAGGGGTAGAGTCTAGCCTGTCAATCTAGAGATAGCCAATGAGACCTCTGTGTGGGCATGGCTTTCTCCTGAGAACTCCTGTCATATTTCCCCCTTGGAGGTACGAGACTTATGACCTAGTTCCTTGGAGACACTTTACTGACAAGACACAAGGCTGAATTCCTGGAAGATGTTGCAGTTGACAAGACCCATGGCAGCATGCTGATAGACCCTGATTCCTGGAAACTGGAGGAGCCATGGTAGACTCCTGCCAGAGCTGAGAGCTTTCAATCACCACTGGAGACACAAGACTCTGTATCCACAGGTCTATGGTTGTTCTGGTGTCATTTCATGTGCCATGTGAATCTGAAGAAGACTAGATTGATATTGGACATATGGGCTAATATGTCCAGACTTGTGGGCTTGGACTGGGTTGGAATGCTTTCTCAGTGTTCCATTCCTCTTGTATATAAACCTTTCCCTTATATACATATGTGTGTTTATAAATATGTTTCTCTAGTCTATCCAGACTAAGACACTGACCTGTCAGACTGCCAGGGAGACCCAAGGATGTGCTTTGATGGCTAAATCCATAGACTTGCTTGTCTGATGACTTTGTCCCTTTTTCAAAATCTTCTTGTGCTTTTTGTGTATGGACATTATGCCTTCTATTATACAATGTGTTTCGCTTGTATACTGTGATGGATTTTCATACATGTATGAGAATAAGTCAAAAGGTATTGTTACTAGGGTTGCACATCACAAAAAGTGGATTTATTGCAAACAAAACTTGTTTAAACATATCTCTGCCATCAGAGCTATAGCTGCAGTCAGTGGGAGACAGCTACTTGACCAAGTGACTGGAAGAGATTCATATTTCACCCATTCCATAGGAAGGTGACACAACAGAACACTTAAATTATAGGGCAACATCACTAATACCACATGCAGGTAAAATGGCAATGAAAATCATCCAACAAGAGTTGTAGCACTACATTGACAGAGAACTGTCAGAGGTTCAAGTCAAATTCAGAAGAGGACATAGAACAAGAGACATCATGTCTGACATCAGAGGAATCTTGGTTAAAAGGAGAGAATTCCAGAGCGATGTTTACCTTTGCTTTATTGACGACACAAAGGCATTCAACTGTGTGTAGCAAAACAAATTGTGGATAGCTTTGAGAAGAGCAAGAATATCCCCCAAAATGTGACACTGTGCTCATGTAGAACTTGCAGGAAGTTGTGCAAAGAGAACTAGGGCCTGCTGCATGTTGGAAGATCAGGAACGGTGTGCCTCAGGGTTGTATTCTCTCACCAGACTTGTCCAGTCGGTGTGCTGGGTGATACAAAGAAGCACACAGCATCGTAGTTTACTTACCCACTGCCATCGAGTCCATGCGGAGGCTGACTCCTATCAACTCTGTAGGACGGGGGAGAACTGCCCATGTGAGTGTCCAAGACTGTAACTCTGTGGGCACAGGAAGGCTCATTAACAACCTGGGAGATGCAGATGATGCAACTTTACTTGCTGAAAGTGAGGAGGGCTTGAATCACTTGCTGATGAAGAGCGAAGCCATCAGTGTGAATTCCAGCTCAATGTGAAACAGCAACAGCAGATGGGGGTGATGCTAGCATACACAGCTGCTATTCCTGTGTGCACATCCTTCTGATAGCACACAGGTATGTTAGTACCACCCTGCTTGAGATATAGAACACCTGGGCACTGCAGAAGTGCCTTTTCTCCTTTTACAAAGCTGAATTCTATCCGATCCTCTATGGCGTCTTCATTTTTCCTTTTTTGCTTCTTGAATTTATTTATGATATTAATACAATGACATTATTTAATGTATCCTCTTTTGAGTACAGCTTCTTTTACTGCGAGATTTATCTCTATGGCATTCAATGGCGACTTGTCTTTTGTATAGCTGCAAAGTTTTCATTGCGCGAACATGGCACAGATGATGCACATTTTTATTAGAATTTGGGACTACTAAGAAAAGACACTGCCATGAACATCCTTGTTTACTTTTTTGGTGAACATAGGCACTCATGTCTTTAAGGTGTGTATGTATACCTAAGAATGCAATTGCTGGGACATAAGGCATACATACACACAGAGACATATACATACATGTAGACAACAATAGGGTTGATATGAATTGTCATCAACTCAATGGTAGTGAGGTAAAGGTGTTTCTTTTTTTTAATGAATTTAAATTTATAGTTAAATTTCTATTTGTTGGGATTAATACATATATCCAATCATTAAATGATGTTTAATAGCTTCCAAGCAAGTCTATACTAATACCCATTTCCAAGAACAATATATGAGAGTCCTGGTTATTTTATATCCATATATCCACATTAAAAATTATTCTAAATCCATAGGAAAATTGGTCTTTCATATATTTTTTTAAGTTTTACCAACACAGGTATAGTGATCATCTGATTTTGGTTTGAACAATATATTTCACTGATGGATAATGACATGGCATATCTTTTCAAGTGCTCATTGGACATGTAGATATCATTTTAAAAACTAGTTTTATTGAGCTATAATGGACACATCATACAATTCAATCATTCTTTCATATTGAGGAGAGTTATTAAATCTCCTCTGGAACATTTTCTTTCCTCTTGAATTCACTGGAGTTGGCTTCTATCCCCTGCCCTCCTTCCCCGCAGCCCCCTCCGCCCCCCTGCCCCCCACCATTTTCCTGTCATTTCTTTTGACTCCATTGGGAAGTGGTGGTTCTTTTCTCTTACTGACTTGTGGGAGTTTCTTACACTTTCCTGAGAGGGTCCTTAGTCAGATATATTTGATAGGGTCCTTCGTCAGATGTATGTGTGATAGTCTGCTTTACTGCTTTCCTTTTTAGTTCTCATAATGACATTTCAATAAGCAATCATGCTTTGTTTTTTGTTGTTTTTAAAAATCATTCTATTGGGGACTCCTACAACTCCTATCACAAGCTATACATCAGTCCAATCAGGCATGTTTGCACATATGCTGCCCTCATTCCTCTCTAGACATCCACTTTTTACTGAGCCCTTGGTATCAGCTCTTTCTTTCTTGCCCTCCCTCCCACCCATATAAGCCCGTTAGCTTGTACATTGTTATTATTTTCATTTCTCACATCGACCAGTGTCTTCCTTCCCCCATGTTTTCTGTTATTCGTCCCCCTGTAGAAGGGTTCATGCTTTGTTTTAAATATATTTAATTAATCAAAGTTGCCAGTCTTTGCTTTTCAGTCATTGCTTTCCTTTAGTCATAAAATTGTGGAATGTTTTCTTCTGGAGCTTTATATTGTTTATCCTTTATATTTAAGTTTAAATTTCATCTAGACTTTATTATTTTCTGTGCCGTGTGTGAGATCACGATCTCCCCCACCCCTGTATAGATAGATTTGCCAGGTATAGAGACCCTATAGCGCAACTTTTAAAATAAGTCAGATGATAATCTCTATGTGGACCTATTGTCAGGGAACCAGACTCCAACATTAACATCAGGGATTTGGCAGGCACAATGGTACAGTTATTATAATAAAGTCATAGAGGATATGAAAGAGAAATAATGGAGTCAAACATGTTTGACGGTAGCATGCTCACCTCAGTCCTGCTTGGTGGTCCACGTGGAGGGGGGAAGGAGAGGACACGGGGAAAGGGAACAGTGAGGAGAGGGAGGGAAGTTGGGGGAGGAGAAGCAGCAGAGAGAGAGAGAGAGAGAGAGAGAGAGAGAGAGAGAGAGAGAGAGAGAGAGAGAGCTGGGGTGAGAGAGCTCCTTTATTCTAACCAAGCCTTATATATCTTTTGGGGACATGCAAGCCCCCCAATTACAGGAAAGGACACATGTTACAGGAAAGTATTGTGCTATAGGTAAGGTTGAAGGGAGGGACCATTTAGGGGTACACATGTAATAGGAGAAAAATGTTATTGGAGTCTTTATGTGCCCAAATGTGTGACCTAAGATTCTTGATGGCGGCAGCCTACCTCTAATTACTCTTGGGCTGGAGATTTGTCTGAATAAAAGCTTTCAGGGGGAGTGACCCATTATGCTAAGAGCAAGGAGTGGGCCCTATCTTTTCTGTGAGAGACAGAGGCATCTGCATAACTGACACCTTTAGGGAGAGTAACTCTAAATAGCAAATGGTTATTAATATTTGCTTAATATTTTGGAGTAGATATAATTGTGGAAAAGTTTTATCTCTCCTGACAAGCTGTTTTAGGTTACTTCATTCTGTCCCACTGGTCCTTGTGCTAGCACTCCCCTGTCTGAACTATGATAACTTTCTCACTAGTCACAATCAATAGTACTTTACCTTCTGTAACTTTGGTCTTCTAGATGATGTGGGCTCTGTTTGGCCTGTTGAATTTTCCCATGAACATTTCCACCAAAAAAGGAGAAAAACTTGCTGAGATTCTGATTGGAATTACATGGAATCTGTAGCTCAATTTGAGGAATCATTATTACCTAGGCAACCCTGAGTATCCAGAACTATGAACATATGCATCATCTGTCCATATGTAGATGTTTTAGAATTTCTTTTTATTAGTTTCTGGTGTAGGGCACATGTACAGTTTTAGTCAGTTTTGTTTCTTGGTATTTGATAGATTTTTTTATGCTATTGTAAATGATGTGTTTATTCATTTGGGTTTTTTGCTAAGACGTGTGGAAATGCAGTGGACTTCTGTAAACTGAACTTGTATGACTCACTTATTAACATTTTGCTTCTTAACCATTAATCTTAATCAATTATTCAAATAGTTTGTAGAATCTTTCAGAGTTCCTTCTGTGAATAAGGACTGTTGCATCTCTTCCTTTCTGCGTTAGTCTGGGTAGACTAGAGAAACAAATTTATAGACATGCATATGGATATAAGGAAAGGTGTACCTACAAGAGGAATGGAACAATGAGAAAGCATCCCAGTCCAGTCTAGTCCAAGGTTATAAACCCAACATAAGCCCAAATGTCTGATACCAGTCTATAAAATCTCCTTCAGACTCATGAAGTAAATGTAGTTGAAGCATCCTGGCACTGGCAGGGGTCTCCCCAAGGCTTCTGACTTCCTGGGTTCAGGGTCCATCAACAGCATCCAGTGGTGATAGAAGCAACTCAGTGCTGGAAGGGCTCTCTGTGTGGCTTCTCCAGCTTCAGAGGTTAGGTTCCATCAGGGTAAGGCCATGGAGCTTCTCCTCTGGCTCTTCTAGTTCCTCGGACACTGCCATCTTATCTTGTCAGTAGTTCATTGTCTTGAAGACTCAGTCCCTTTCTTCTCCAAATGGGAAATACCACAAGACTTCCCAGAATTCTAAGGAGAAAGCCATGTCCACACAGAAGTCTCATTGACTACTCATTGGCTATCTCCAAATTAACAGGCTAGACTTTACCCTTACATCCCAATCATGAAATTGACATTACAAATACATGACCACCACATTTTTCAATCTTTATGCTTTTTATTTTTTTCCTCTTGGCTTATTGCACTAGCTATGAATTTTTTGTGTTGTTATTAAAAGATAATTTCATTGGGACTGTCACAACTCTTATAAAATTCCATAAATCAATTGTACCAAGCATATTTGTATAGTTGTGGCCATTCTTTTCTAGACATTTACTTTCAGTAGAGTCCTAGTTCATCTTTTTTCACTCCCTCTCCCCCCACCCTGGTGACCCCTTGATAAATTGTTATTTTCATATCTTCCCCTGACTGTTATCTCCCTTCCTCCATGGTTTCTGTTGTTTGTCTCCTTGGAGAGGGGTGTGTGGTTATGTGTAGTTAGCTTCTGAGATACTGTTATGGAGCTATGGTGATAGTAAACATTTTAGGATCTTGATGTACACATGTGCAGTGTCAGGAACAGGCATCAACTTAAGGAGAAACCCCTGACATCTCTGTGGTCCCCTCTTTTCCTTCCCCCATGTGGTATGCTCTGTTACACAGCCCTGAATGCCAGATTCTCTCTCTTCAGCTCACGGAGGCTGCCCCTTGTGGTGTGGATTCTATTCTATTGAACCAACAATTATCAAAGGCCCAGGAGCAGGAGTCGGGGCCTGGAATCTGAATGAATGAAGAATTTAATCAATGTGCTTTTCTTCTTACAGTTTGCATCATCTCAAATTCTGACTGCATCAAAAGAGTAGCTTTATCTATCGTGTCTAGTTTATATAGTTGCTTTTAGATCTGGTTAGTCTGACTCGAGTTGCTCTACCATAAGTTTACAAAAGCAGAATCACAAAGCTGTTCCACCTTTTTTCCACAAAAAAGAAACTCCTACCAAAAGTTTTAAGTAGAATTTTACTGGATAGAATCCTCAAGTGGGGTCCAATCTGTACAAAAATAGCCAACAAAGCACATGCACACTGACAAGAAGGCCATCGCCCCAAGCTGCCTGCCATTGAGTTGATTCATAGTTAACCTAGAAGACAAAGTAGATATGCTTCTTATGATTTCAGAGACCCTAAATCTTTAGAGAAGCAATTTACTCCATATTTCTTCCATATGTCTAGTGGGTTTGAATCTCTGACCTTGTGATCAACAGAACATATGCAGATGCTGGAGGGAAGATGGCATCAGGGAGAAGTGAGGCTTTTTCCCATCTTAATCACTCTAAGCCTTCCTAGACCAGACTCAGTGCTGTGTGATGGTGAAACCTACAGGGGAACAAAAAAAGAGCTTTTCTGAGATTTAAAGGGGAAAAATGTATGTGTATATGTGTGTGTGTACATGTGCAGATTTGGGGGGGGGCAATTAAAACTTCTGGTTTAAATTCATCTCCCATCTCTGGCTGACCCCAAACCCTGCATGGTCCGGGCAGCCCCAGCAAGGAACTAAAACCAGATCTGAGATTCCAGCTGCCACCAAGACTTTGCAATGGGAATCTAGCACGTGGGTTATATCGGGATTGGTCCCCACTGATTATCATTTCTCTTGGAATCAATTCCATCTAACCAATGCTTTGTGTTGAGCAATGAAAAAAATAAAATGTTTCATTGGCATATTTTTGACATATCCTATAATGGAGTAGTTTCATCCTCTAATGAAGAGTTGTGCAATCGCCAAAACCGTCAATTTTTGAAAATCTTCTTTCCCTTAGTCATTTTAGTCATTGTAGTTGGCTTCCCATCCACTTGCCAACCTCCCCCCCCCCCCAGCCCCGCCTCACACCCCTAGGTAATTGTTAATCTAGTTACTGTCCCAATAGATTTTCCTATTCTGGATTTCATATGCAGAAAATCATACAAAACCAAATAAAACCCGACAATGACAAAATAAAACAGAAAAACCTCAATAGAAAATCAAGCAGGAATATTAAAAACTGAAAGGACAGTGGAAGTTCTAAATCCATTTTCAAGACTCTCACATGGATTAAGCCTCCAATGAAAACCATCTGACTGTAGTCCAGGGATGTGACGAGTCTTGCTATGTGCACCAAGCCCTATAAAGGGGATTATGGCAGATGGAGTTAGACTCTAATGTAACATCCTATCCTTTGATCTCCCTTCTGGCTCATTTTGAAGTTGTTGAGTATTTTTAAATGTTGAATATCATCAATTTTGTAAAAACAATCTAAGAAACAACTCATGGATATTACATGACTTTAAGAAGTACTCTTATCAGCCTCTTAAATTATATTACATACAGTCCTTCATTTTAATCTTTTTGTTTTTTATCCAGATCCAAAGTCCAGAATAATTCCTCCCAAATTGTAAAACCTGGGTCAATTTTGGTGGAAACCATTCAAAGCAACATGGTAAGTCTTGGGGGGGTTTCCTCTTCTTCTCTCTCCTTATTTTTCACTTCTTGTCTCTCTACCACATGCTATCTCATAGTAATTATAATAACTATAAGATTTGGGTGAGGAGCAGGAGTTAAGCTTTATAGTACTTTCTGCCCAGCATAGCAGGTGGGAAGGAACAGAGCTAGGATTCAAACTTGAGCAGTCAGACTCTCAGTTTGTGCTCTTGGCCTCTATGCTATACTGCTTCTCTGAGCACACGGACTTGCTTCATTTCCACTTTCGTTGCTTCCCCTAGGAGAAGAAGATCTTTCAGAAACAGAGGAGGATCTTCTGGTACACGTACGTGACACAAACTTGGTTTTCACTTAGTCTAGACCAGGGGAAGGCAAGCTTTACAGACAGAGGAGCCAACACTTTCCCTTACGACCATGGAAAAATTATTTGAGAGTCATGCATATATTTTTACAAACAAATTAAATCACCGTTATCTGTATAATCTCCTTTAAAGTTTTTCAACTTTACTTCCAAGCCACAGGTGCACACCGAAAGTGCTACAGCTTGCTGACAGTTTACAGAGACTAGACCATATCCACTCACTGGAAACATGTGAACAAGTCCCTGGAAACAGGTGACGTGATGCAGAGTGAATAAGAGTAAACACGTCCGCCATCCAGAAAACACCATGCCTCTGCACCTTGGATTATTTGAATTGGTCTCCTTTGAAACTTGATGAGAAAAGTCAGTGCTAGTCTTATTACCTGAGGGAGTAGTGAGTTACTGCTTTGGACTGCTAACTTAAAGTGACCAGACATCCCACTTTTTAACACTTTCACAACGTCCTGTGGCATTTTAAAATTAAAACAAATATATTCCAATACTATTTTTGCGCTCTATGAAAATTTTTCTTGCTCCATATAGACTAAATTTTTAATCAAGGACCCCCCACCCCCACCCACTGGTCAATGGCGTCCTGCTTAAAATCTGGTCACTTGATGCTAACTGCAAGGTCAGCAGTTCAAATCCACCAGTCACTGCACAGGTGAAAGGTGAGGCTTCTACTTCTGTAAAGATTTACAGCCTTGGAAATCCTGGGGAGCAAGTCCATTCTGTCTGACAGGAGCAAACTGGGTCTGAACGAATTCGATGGCACTCGGTTTGTTTGTTTTGTCTTTGTGGACATTTTGCCTACATGCTAATGCCAGAAGTGGCTCAGCCTTGCTTAACTCTGGCACTGCTTGCTCGAAGGGACCTGGAGAGGACTGCAGGCCACCCACACTGAAGTATGAGAGTTTTGGGTATTTTATGAAAACATGCAAAAAACCTGCCCCATAGAAAAAGCCTAGAAAGTCTTTATACATTTAAACTTCCAACTGGACTGTTCTGGGGTCTGTTCTGTTGGCAGACTTAAATGCCAGCACACCTGCACTCAGTTCCATGACATCGATATTTTGTTTTATCACCTATCCTCTACCTCTAAGCCCTGCTACCCCACCCTCTGCGTCCCACCAGGTTTGTCTGAAGGAAGCTGGAGATCAAAGCAGCTTGACTGTGAGGTTGACCGAGGTGAATGGTCTCACTCCGCGGGGCTAATGGATGTCTGTCTCTCTTGCAGGCAGTGTCGAGGTCTTGTCTTCTTCAGTTCGATCTTCATTAGACTGCTGGGTTATGTGCTTTTCCATCTACAGTGCATAAACCCCAACCTTCTTGCTGATACTCTGCCCCTGGTACTGAGCAGAAGCACCCTGAAGACCCTAAGGGATTTCTTGTCCCCCTTCCTTACTCTGGAGGTGGAGGAAGTCCTACCACACTAGCCCGGGGTGGCATAGGGGGTGCACGCCTGGCAGGAGTGGAGGTAGCATGGCTGCCACATATCAGGGGAAAGGCCAGGGACTACGGGGAGCCTTCAACTCAGCTATTTACTTGGATTTCGTCTCATTGGATTCGCTTCCCTAGATGTCCCTTTGGACTGTGTCTCTCTGAAATAAAAAGCGTGTGTGACGAGAGTCCTTTGTTCTGCTCCTGTGAACGTAATCGGTGCATCCTGGAGGTTCAGACATGAGCTCTAACAGGCTGGGTCCCCTGTGCTGTTAAGAGAATTAGCCAGTATTGACAACAGGGAAATGGGTGAAAGGAGACATTGGACAGTGTAGGATCAGACAAAATAATAATTTATAAATTATTGAGGGTTCATGGGAAAGGGGAGATGGGGGAGGGGGAATATGAGGAGCTAATACCAGGGGCTGAAGTGGAAGGAAAAGTTTCGAGAAGGATGAGGGCAGCAAGTGTACAAATGTGCTTTGCATCCAATGGATGGATGGATGGATTGTGACGGGATTTGTATGAGCCCCCAATAAAATGATTTTTAAAAAAGGAAGAAAAGCAGCGGGATAATAAAAACTGCTTGTATCAATCCTCTATGGTTCTCATAATAAAACTCCACAATGGGGTGACCTTAAACAATTGATGTGTGTTGTCTGACCATTCTGGAGGCTAGGGGCCCAAATCCTTGTGTTGTTCAGGTCCCATCTTTTCCAAAGTCTACGGAAGATGATTTCTTGTCTTTCTTCTGGTCTTGAGCTTCTGGAACTTTCTTGTCTTGAGCTCCTGGAGTTCCTCTGCCTGTTGATACATCTCCCTATGACCAGCTTCCTCTGTCTCTCTGTGCCTCTCCCCTTTTCCAAGAACAACATTCCTATGGAATTAGGACCCACCCTACTTCAGCACAGTATCATACCATCTGGTAACATCGTCAAAGGCCCTCCTGACAGACAAGGCTCTGGTCGTGGGTACAAAGTGGTTAGCACATCAGCATGTGGGTGAGCATCATCCAATCCAGAGGGCTCCGTGAAGCTGTCCGCCCTGTTCCATAGAACAAAGCCACACATCCATGGGTGGTGGCACAGTGGTTACAAGTTGGGCTGCGAAACATAAGTTCAGAAATTTGAAACCCCCAGCCGCTCAGCAGGAGAGAGATGAAGACTTCCAGTCCTTACAGTCAAAGAACCAGGACAATTCTACCTTGTCCTCCAGGTCACGACTCAATGGCAGTGAGTTTGTTGTTACTGTCTGTTTCTTTTCGGGGTCTCAAAGGGAAGTCAATAGGGAAGTCCTGCATAGACCTCTGACTGTGCCTTTCAACTCTTCTCATAACCAGTATGGGCCCTGGGGCTCTGTTATGTTATATCATGCTCTGTGTTCTAGGAGGGGCATGGTCTGAAAAACTACTCAGCCTTTTTCTCATAACACTCAGGTAGTTGCTCAATCATGAAGAAACTCAAATATCTTAAACGTCAAGTGTTCTGTGAAAGTGTGTGTGAAATAGGAAAGTGTTTCAGATATAACCAAACACCATGTTGCATCCTACCTGCCCCTCAAAGCCTGATTCATAGAGCATCTCTTCTCTAATGCCTGCCTTCCCCCTCCTTCATTGCAGATGTCAACCTACCTTCTTTCAAGCCCTCCGCTCTGCCCCCACACCCTGGGCTTCCCTTTCTGTCATGCTCACTCTGCCCTGCAGGGGCATCTCAGTAACCCTTGACTGCAGGAGCTATGACCTCATTTCTGTGTCACCCCACGTGACTCCCTCACACGGAATCTTTATCAAGTACTTCCTAGAAGAGGTACCAGGAGCCCCAGGGGCTTAGTGGCTGTGGGTTAGGCTGCAATCTGCATTGCTAATGGTTCAGAACCACTAGTGACTCCTCAAGAGAAAGACAGGATTTTCTACTTCCGCCAAGTGTTGCAGTCTCAGAAACTCACAGAGACAGTTCTACCCTGTCCTGCACACTGGCTAGAAGCCAGCATGGACTCCATGACAGGTTTTGGAAAGGCAGCCATCTCTTGGAAAGCGTGTATTTCTTTTGGAGGGTAAGTGTCTGGCAGGGGTAGGGGATGGAGGAGACAAGGAGCCAGGAAGCTGTTTCGTGAGATTGCACCCTTTTGCAGGAACAGCCAACTGGACGTTGGTGGTATGGAGGATGGAGGGAGAGGAGGAGGATGCAGCTGGCCAGGTCCCCAGGCCTCCAGAAGCAAAGTGGTGGAGGGGCCTCCGACACATTCCTCAGGCTTTTGCTGTCTGGTGACCTTTTTTTAGTAAAGACTGCCCAGCTCTCCATAGTCGTTTTAACTGAATCTCACCTGAACAACAATGTCAGTGGGAGGGACCTTAGGTGCCATTCACCCTCACATGGCTCTGCCCCATGTTTGTTTAAGGGAGAGAGGGATCAAAGCATTCAAAACACCCAAACTCACTGCCATCGATCGAGTAGATTCTGACTCTTAGTGAGCTCCTGGGACAGAGTAGGATCGTCCCAGTGTGTTTCTGAGGCTGTCAATCTCTACCAAAGATGGTGTCCCGAGAAGCCGCTGGTGAGCTTGAGCTACGGACATGTTGGTTAGCAACAGCACTGTTGTCACCACTTGGCCAACGAGAGTTCTTGTCTTCGAGACACACACATTCATGGCCGCTGAATTGATTCCAAGTCCAAGGAACAGCATAGAACAGGGTAAAACTCGTCTAAACATCTTTGCAGGAGACAGCCTCGTCTTTCTTCTGCATTATGGTGGGTACAAAACACTGATCTGTGTCTGTTGTTGTTGCTTTTAAATAGTTTTACTGAGATAAAATTGACATAGCATGCAGTTCGATAATTCAATCACCTTTTTAAAATGAAATCTTTATATTGGGGGTTCGTACAACTCATCACAATGCATCCATCCGTCCATCCATGGTGTTAAGCACTTTTGGACATTCGTGTCCCTCCTTGTTTTCAAAACACCGATCTTTACAGTAAGCAGCTCCTCCTTAGCCCATCAGGCCACCAAGTCTCCTCTTAAAAAACAGAACAAAAAGCTGACCAACATCGCCCTCTTGTGACCAGATGAAAGCTCTTTGCATTCAGCTGGCTTCACCCAAAAACCTGTGATCAGCAAGTTGCAACAGGAAGAATGCACATTCCCTCTGTGCAATTTCTCTAGAAGCTTTAGTGAGTCTTCATTCACCCAACAAAGACTGAAGTTTTCTTTTGGTTCTGAGATTGCAGTGACAAACAAACAAAAAACCTGCCCCTTAAGCAGAGAGAGACAATAAACAAGTCATCAAAATATTTAAATATCATATGTTAAGCAGCAGGAAAAAGTAAATCAGGGAGGGAGAGAGGGACTCCCTAGCAGAAGCAGTTGCAATCTACCTGAAAACAGAGGATTATGACAAAGACCTAAATGAGAATCAGGAGCCACGTGAGCACTAAGGAGCGTGACATGGCATAGCGTGGCCCGTATGCCTGGAGAATCAGGGCTTCCTCTGCTGGTTCTCAAGCCATACCTCAGGGAGGCCCCTTCACTGAAATCTCTTCACTGGAACCATCTGAGGTGACTTCTCTTTACTACCTGAGCCCTGGCTAATAGATACATTGGTCAGATGATTCATTAGGCTGAAGGGTTTCAGGATTTGTGACTTCTTTATAGCCAGGAATCCTAGGGGCATAGTGGCTATGCATGGACTGAGAGCCGCAAGGTCTGAAGTTTGAAACCACCAGTCACTTTTGAAAGAAAACCCAGGTTTTCTACTCCCAGGAATAACTACCACCTTGAAAACTCACAGGGGCAGTTGTATTCTGTCCTACGGAGTAGTTGTGAGTCAGCAGGGAAGTGAATTTGGCTTGGAGTTTTTGAAAAGGACTGCAACTAGATAAGAAATAGATAAATAGTATGTCCTCATACACTCCCATTTTCTTCCAAACCATTCCTCATAATTCCCGCCTCTCCTCCACTGCTAAGTCCTTACCAAAGGCACATTCACAGACTTGCACATGTACAGTCAACATGCAAGATTAACTAGGCAAGATCAGCTTTGAAAAATAGAGATTAGTTAGCCCTTCGCTTACAGCCAGTTGTCCAATGGGGAAGTGGGGTCTTGGAGCTCTCCTAGAAATCCAGGTTGCAGAAGTCTACCTTCCAATAAGAAATTGGGTCCAGAAGCATCTGGGTGGCATCGCCAAATCTTGGAAACAGAAGAAGGGTTATTACTGTTATTAAACAAACAAAAAAGCAGTACTAGGCTAATCTTATTCAATAACAGGGAGCTCACCTTTCCCTTAAATAGCCATTCATCCCTGAAAAATTTTAATAAAATAATACAGAACCAGCAAGATATGGTGGGTATTCAACTAACACTAGTTACTTTGTCTTAGAGTCAATCAAAGCTTGCCTTCATCTACCAATTAATCTTAGTTCTGTCTTGTTAAGCAACACAGAAAAAAACATGACTGCCTTCTTCATATTTTCATCACTAAAGCTGAAAGGCCTTCTATTCTCCAGGATGCATATTCCCAAGTCCTCTAACCAATTTTCACATGATGAAGTTTTAACTCTTGTATGATCTTGGTTACTTACCCTTTGCAGACACCAACCAGTCTGGAGAGCGTAGTACAGAAGAGGGCAAACTGGCAAAGTACCCATTCTCTCACTCTCCTGAGCACTGTGTCTTTATTAATGCTGCCTAAGATTTCATTCGTCACCTGGGTAGCTGCCTCACACAGATAGACTGAGCTTGCAGTCTATATTGATTTCTAACCCTGTTGAATATGAATTATTCTTAAGCTCCATCTCTTTTAATTTGTATAGATTTTATTATTCTTTATTATTTTAAGTTTAGGACATTCCTTTTGCTCTGCCAAGTTTCACTGGGTTGGGTTGAGAGTCTTTTTGTCTTTCCTGGCACTGAGACTAGAGACACCAGTAGGAGTATAGACTGCTGAAGTTTGGAATCAGGGAGATTCGGTTCTGAAATCCCCTTGGAATAATTATGTGGCCTCGGGCAGTTTGCTGACCCTTCCTTTAAAAGGGTTCATCATGCTTCCCTCTTCTGACCCCTGAGAGAGAGAGAGAGAGAGAGAGAGAGAGAGAGAGAGAGAGAGAGAGACAACAGCTGCAAGCAGGTTCTTTCTGAATTCAGAAAGGGACTGTCTTCGAGTCGGCCCAGTTGAAGGCACTTACATGAATTAAGCTCTCTATCTTCTCAACTATCTCTGAAACATACTGACCTGTTAAAATGCATATTAAACTATCCTTTTTATCTGGTAAAGGTCGATTTTCTTGATAGAGAAGGCTGATCTGAAATATGATTCCCTTCTATTAACATGATAGCCTGTGCATAACAGGAGACCTTTCATTTCTCCTGGTTCGCAACAGCATTAAAAGTAACTTAAAAACCAACCAACCTACCCAAAAGCCATCATACTTAGAATCTCTTTTGTGAGCCTCTGTGTTGCCCTGAAAAGAGTACTGACTTGTCCTGGAATCTTTGTCTCTCTCACTCATTATTTATCTGAGTTTAGGCAAGCCACGGTTCTCTCTAGGCCTGAGGATGATGTCTGAGGGGTTTCCCAATGGCCTTCTTTGACCCTATAATAAGTTCATTTGGTGCTCCCACGAATGAGAACCACCTGCTTCCTGATCAAAGCCACACTCTAGGCCTCCAGCTATCTCAGGAACCACCCAGGACAAACTGGAGACACAACAGGGTCTTTGAGCCCAAGATTCCTGCACTGGGAAGCTCCCGGACCCAGAGGAAGCCTGAGGACAAGACACATGGAGATCGTTGAGGAGCTCCAGGTGCGGAAAAGAGAGAGGCACCTTCCTTCTAAACTGTGAGCCCACCCCCAGAGAGCGAGAGAGAGCCTTTCTTTAGAACTGGCCTTCTGAGTTAGGACCTCCAACCTCCTGAACTGTGAGAGAATACATTTTCTGTCTGTTAAAGCTACCTCCTTGTAGTATTTCTATGATCGCAGCATTAGATGATAGTAGGCATGGCAGAGTGGTTACAAGTCGGGCTGATAACCTCAAGGTCAACACATTGAAACCACCAGCTGATCTTCGGGAGAAAGCAGAGGTTTTCTACCCCAGTGAAGAGTGACAGTCTCAATTGGCTGCTCTGAAAAGGCAGAGGCCCAGCTGGAACTCATGCTTTCTTTGTAACCTGCTGCAACACATCACCTGGCAGCCCTTCAAACGTGGGCTGTGGTACCTGGCTCCCAGGTTGCCACCAAGGACCTAAAGGAGGAGCAAGAGTTTGTGGAGGAGGCAAGAACAGAGGAGATGCCCTCGCTCATTCTAACGTCAGTGGGCACCAAGAGGTAAAGGAGGAAGGAGAGGAGGAAGATGAAGGGATGAGGAGGAAGAAGATGGAGATGAGAGGAGGAGGCTGAGGCAATTACTGGCAAGTGGGCAGTTGAGGATGAAGAGGATGAGGATGTTGACACCAAGAAGCAGAAGACCGGTGAGGATGACTCAATAGTCCAGGAGGAAACACAGGCACCATGACTTTTATTCACCCTCTACTTCCTGTCCCAGCATGGAAACTGGATCAACTCGAAGTCCCCTGGGGCTGTGCCAGTGCAGAAAACCGGGACTCACCTGCCAGCCCTCCCCTCCCCACCACACCACCAAAACAACACTGTGGATTTTCAACAGGGGTGGCAGAAAGAACCCAAACTTCCAAGGCCCTGATTTTCTTTTTCTTTTTTCCTTAAAAGTACTTTAAAAAGTAATAACAATTTGTAAATTATCAAGGGTTCATGAGGAAGGGGAAAGGGGAGGGAAAGGAAATATGGGGAGCTGGGACTGGGAGCCTAAGTGGAGGAAGGATGTTTTGAGAGTGATGATGGCAACAAGTGTGCAAATGTGGCCTCCATACAATTGATGTATGTATGGATCATGATGGGAGTTGTATGAGCCCCCAATGAAATGATTCATTGAAAAAAGGAGGGGGAAAGAGGAGCTTATACCGAGTGCTCAAGGAGAAAATATTTGGAAATGAATATGGCAACATGTGTACAAATATGCTTAATACAAATAATGTATTGAATGTTATAGTCATTGAAAAAAAAGATTTTGAAAACTGTTATGACCTCTCCAGTAGGTAATTGAAGATCTGTATCAAAACTGAAAATGGGGACATATATTTTATCTGGAATTTCATCTTTAAAATTTTATTCCAAGTAAGTGAATGTATCAGTGGGGAAAAAAGGAAAAGTATGCATTCTTTAACTTATACTTTTTTACCTATTGTTAGAGGTCATCCATTTTTAATTATCTTGGATGACCAGAGACACGTGGCATGTTCTCTGCCCTACTTGTGACTTTGCTGGTCATGTACCCATGATCACGACCATCTCAAAGGAGAAAAAACACTCATGAAAAATGCAACAACAACAACAACAACAACCAGGGTACAATCTTATTTCAACCACCCCAGTAACTGTTTTTGTGTATATACTTAGCTATACACTCAATAGTTCGTTTGGATGAGATGGTTAAAAGGACCAAAGATAAAATATTTTTCTTTATTATTATTCTATGACATTGCTGTTTATTGATATTTGGGGCTTTTTGCATATATGTGCGAAACAGTTTTGTTCTAACAAAGCAACAACCACAAAAGAAATCCACAGGGGCAATTCTACGCTGTCCTACAAGGGTGACTGTGAACCAGACAGGATGCAATGGCAGTGAACTTGGTTTGGGGTTGACACGAAAGCAGGTCAGACAGATTTTGTCCAACCTCTCCCTTGAATTGCATCGTGGGCTGTTAACCACAAGATCAGCAGTTCAAGCCCACTGGACACCCAGAGGCAGAAAGATGAGGCTTCGGCTCTTGTAAAGAATTACAGCCTTGGAAACCCCCGGGGGCAGTTAGTCTCTGTCACACTGGGTGGTGGTGAGTGAGAGTCCAGTCAATGACAGTATAAATGCCCCTGGAGTATAAATGTTGGCACAATGAGGGCCTGGAAGTGAGAATAATCACCGCATTCATTGGCCATTAACTAAACTGTATACATTGCATTGTTGTCATGATTAGGTGCTACCAAGTCTGTTTGGGCACATAGCATCTCCAGCACCACAGAAAGAAACACTGTCCACACCTGGGTCATCAGCACACTTGTCATGTTCAAGGCCGTCCTTGCAGCCACGATGTCCATTCATCTCTTGCTCTTCTTCTCCGGGCACTGGTCTCCCTGGATAGCATGTCTAACGTGTAGGAGACAGACTCTCACCATTCTAGATTCTAAGACCCGGTCTGGCTAACCTTCTTCCAAGATAGGTTGCATTAGATTCTTTCATAGGTCCTCTTAATTGGATCCTAGAATTTTGGTACATTTACTTAATTGGAGTGTTATGTACAATCTGAGATTGTGCAGCTAGTAATTATCAAGGTAGGACGCACTAAACACTTCTGGACTTTCCCAGGACATATGTCTTTCATGTTTCTGATATATTATGTAATAAAGATTTTTTTTCAATGATTTTTTTGTTTGTTTTTTGGGGCATCACTGCCCTCGTGGTGAGAGTAGGAGGTCCATTTCCAATGATCTTATTGGGGGTTCTTACAGTTCTTATAACATTCCATACATTATTTGTATCAAGAATATCTGTATGCATGTTGCCATCTTCATTTCCAAATATTGTCTACTTGAGTCCTTGGTATAAGCTCCTCTTTTCCCCCCTCCCTTTTTTTTAATTAAATTATTTTATTGGGGGCTCATACAACTCCCATGATGATCTATATATACGTCAATTATATGCAGACCACATTTGCACACGTGTTGCCATCATCACTCTCAAAACATCCTCCCTCCACTTAGGCCCCCAGTATCAGCTCCCCATATTTCCCCTCCCTCCCCGCTCCCCCTCCCACATGTAATAAAGATTTTTAAAGTCAGCTAAAAACACAACATTAATTCACAAATTAACAGAACTATTGAATGGGTAATTATAATCAGTTACTTTACTTTCAGCGGGTTATTTCTCCTATATATAAACTTTGTTTAAAGGTACCTTGGAAATCCAAAATCATTGCTTTAGCTGTCTTAAATTTTACTTTGAAATCTTATTGTTCCTCTCCTTTATTGATTCTTATTATGTTAACAATGCCTCAGATAAAAAGATTTGTTTAGGTATTAGGACCATAGAAATCTGACAACGTAGTGAATTATTCATTGGGCTTAGCTGCAAGGTCAGCTGTTCAAAGCCACCACTTTGCTTTCTAGGAGAACCTGGTTGTACCCATAAAGATTTATAGCCTCCCAAATCCAAAGGGGCAGTTGGACTCTGTCCTGTAGGGATTATATGAGTTGAAATTGTCTAGATTAGAGAGCTGTGAGATTTTGGTTGGATTACCTCAGTATGAATCAAATACGTGAAAGTTATAATTAAAAACATAGAAAAACATATCAGAGATTCAAGAAGGATAGCCACAATGGCAAAAGACAACAGAGATAAACCTGATTATGAAAAAATGCAGAAAATATTAAAAACGGAATCAAGGCCAATGTGTATCAGAGGGGAGATCAAGTGACAAAGTTTTAACCATTCAAGCCAGTTTTATCATTCTCATCTTTTATACATGTCTCTCTAATACTCCCTGTCTGATGACCAGGCTATTTCTACCAGAGCTAGAATCAGAGAGTGGCATGGTTCTGTGTGAGAGCGAAAACTTGGGTGTGTGTCCTCTACGGTCCGTCCAGGCAGGGCTGCTCTCTCTAGAGTCATCCATCTGATGATCATTTTAGTTTCTCAATTAATCTCCTCGATTCAATACCCTCACCCACTTTCCCATAATAATAACATTAATTAGTTCTTAAAATATAAAAATTCTATAAAATATAACTTTCACATATTTGATTCATAGATGAACCTATAGAGAAAACAACTAGAATAAAGGTTCTTGGAAAGTATGAGATGTGTGTGCGGTAGGGGGTGGGGTGGGCAAGAGGGGACTGATATCAAGGAATTTAAAAAGAAAGAAAATGTTTTGAGACAGATTTTGGTAGCAATTGTACAATGCGGCTTGGTGTGATTAAACTATGGAAAGACATGATGTCTGGATGATTAGATTAGCACCTAATAAAATGGTCTGGAAATAAATAATAACAATTGGACTCATAAGGATACTAACCCATTACAGAAATGAAACCATCCCTGGTAGGCTGTTCTTTTGCAAAGACCAAGTTTCAATACTTATTTTGGGTCTTTTGCCCCTATTTGCTCATCAGTTATGATTCATCCATTTGTCTGAAATGTTTGTCTGGACGCCATGGCCATTGTCCCTTCTGTGTGTGTGCCACCCCGAGAGAAGCATATCAACTGTTCCTTCAGGGGGCAGAGGAGTTTGCCATCTGAACCTTTCTACCAGCTCTGTGGCAGGACCACTGGTGGGGAGACTGTTTCCTTCACTGCGTGGGCTGGGGGAGCCTTTGGGCTGGTGACCATCCTCAAGGTTCCCCACTGGCCAAGCTACCCTGTATAGGTCACATCCCTATGCCAGTGGAGGCGTGTCTTGCCAGAAATATTGAGATTTATTTTTCTATGGGAAGTTCATTAGCTGATTGTTGCAGCCCAGATCCAACTATTCAGAGGTGGCCTTTCAGATCCCAGAGTTCTCATTCCCCAGGAGCTGAACCACGGAAGAGGGAAAGCAGTTGTAGCGGGGGCTGTTGGCAACTTTTAGGAAAATGACCATGCACGGTGTGTTTGGCATGGGGTGGGAGTGAGAACTGCAGCAAGAAAGGGAGTGGGGAAAGTCTAAGAGGGTGTGATGGCAAAATGAATGGAATTGAAGGATGTGGGTTTATCCCTTTGGTAGACTTTCCCTGATGCAAACGTAAGTGATAAGGAGATGCCCTACCATCTCTAATAGCTAACCTGTAACAACATTTGCGGTGACCTTTAAACAAGACCACGTGGCAGTGCATGAACCCCACGCACTCCACATTCACCACTGAAGCCCGGAGAAAGCAGGTAAAGCCGAGAGTCCATACTGAGCTGTCCGTCCACTCGCTTTTGCAGGCATTGCTTGAGAATCTCTGGTCTAGGAAATCAATGCGCTAGAATGCCTTCCATGTGCCCCCTTCTGCCCTCAATTGTACCAGTGGCTACTTGTGTCCTCGACGACTTGTCCCCCAAGATGATCCTACTGAGCAGGTCACCACTGATTTTATGTTCATTTGGCCAATTTGCATATACTGACCACGTCCTTGCAAATTATTAAACTAGGAAAGATAAGAATAGCAGGATTGATTGCGCATTTTATCACGCCATCCTTACCTTGGAAGAGTTTTCTATCTATTAGCAAGGAAAACACAAAGTATTAAATAGCCATAATGTAAAGAAGAGTCAGGGAATTACCATGAAGGGAACAGAAACAGAGCTGCGCTGAGGCAGCTCAATGGAAAAAGATTACATCTAGAGCAGGAAAGAGCTAATGGGGGAGGTGCTATGTGATATGGGCCTGCAGGAGAGATGAGATTTAAACCAATGGAGACAGGCAGCAGAAGCCTTCCAAAGGAGGCGAGGAAAGTGAGGGATAAAGAAGCAAACATTCCCGAGGGCTTTAAAAATCAAGGAATCCAAGCTGCCCTGAGAGGGACTGGAAGTTCACTGATCTTGGTGATATTGAAAGAAAAGTCTCCCAGCAGGGCAAACTCTTTCAACAGTAGCTTACCTGATTACTCATTGTTCATGAGGCTTTATTAATTATTCACTGGCATTTGGTATGCAGGAAAAAGGTTCAAAGAAGAATCAATGGAGTTCATTTCCAAAGGTTTAGGTATTGACGTGCCTGGGAGGACAATGTTTCAGAGAGTCCTGAGGGCCCTTTCCTGGTTGAACTTGTTAAATTCTGAAGCCTCCAAGATCACTGGTTACAGGAGGTACCATGACTCAGGGAGACAAGACTTTGGGCCCAAAAGCAAAAGGGAGAGAACATTTTGGAGGCCTGTGCAAAAAGGGAAGAGGAATGCAGTTCTCTTTTTTACGCCAATAATCTGCACCTGTGTTTGCCAAGGGAGTCCTCCCTCCAGGAGGGGTGTGTTTTGATCAGTGCTGCCATACTCATTTCTTTCCTTCCTTCAATATTCCCTCCTCTCCCCCCCTTCCCTCAAGGTGGGTTCAGGAGAGGATGTGAAAGAAATGATATCCTGGCTGACATCAGATGAGTCTTGGCTAAGAGCAGAAAGAGAGCTACTTGTATTGCCTTGACTGTGCTGAGGCGTTTGATTCTGTGAATCTTAAAAAACTAAGGACAATACTGCAAAGAATAGAAATTTCAGGACGCATAATTGTGCTCAGTCTGAACCAGAAAGGGAGGCTTCATGGTTGAAAATCAGGAAAGGCGTGCATTCGTGTTGTGTCCTTTCACCAGTTATTCCATCTCTATGTTGATACAATAATCTGAAAAGCTGGACGCTATGAAGAAGAATATGGCATCAGGATGGGTGAAAGGTTAATTAGCACTAGATAACATGCAAAGGACACTACCTAACTTGCCACATTTGGGGAGCAGTTGAGACATTTGCTGGTGAAAATCAAAGACTGCAATCTTTGGTATAGATTGCTACTAAATGTAAGTAATTAAAAAAAAAGTCCTACGATTCTGTGACCATGAGGTGTCAAAGGAATCCAGTCTCAAGCATCAAAGACCTAAAAATTATATCATTATAAATGAAGGGGAGTTCAGGTTGGGGACCCAAAGCCCATCAATAAGTGAAGCGACATCCTCTTACAGAGGGGTTGCAGCAAGATGAGCCAGTCTAGGTACAGTGTAGTAGCAATGAAATGTGCAACTTCCTTCTGGTTCTCAAATGCTTCCTCTCCCCGAATGTCATTATCCCAATTCTGCCAGACAGATTTGGCTGGACCAGGGGATGTACCTTGGAATCGGAAACGTGGGAATTTAGGATAGATAATCCCTTGAGATTAGTGGGGAGTGGTGACAATGGGAGGGTGGAGGGAGGGTGGAGTAGAAAGGGGGAACAAATTTCTGGGATCTACATGTGACTTCCTCTCTGGGGTGTGGACAACAGGGTGGGAGAGGTGTGAGTGAAGTGGCATATTGGACAGTGTACGATATGAAGAGGTGATAATTTGTAAATTATTGGGAGTTCATGGGGGGAGAATAAGGGAGAAGGGGAAATATGGGGAGTTGGAATTAAAAAAAAGAACTAGAGGAAAGAGGAGCTTATGTTGGGGGGGGTTCAAGTAGAAAATGTTTGTAGATGTATGTGGCAACATGTGTACAATATGCTTAATATGAATGATGTATTGAATGTTTTAAAAGCTGTAAGAGCACCCAATAAAATCTATATCAGGAAAAAATTCTACAACTGAGCCAGAAGACAGCATCAAGATAAAGGGGGAGAAAATTAAAGTTATAGATTTTATTATACTTGGAGTCACATGGAAGCATCCATCAAAAATCAAAGGACATACTGTATTGGACAAATTTTCTGTACAAGATGTCTTGAACATTTTGAAGGACAAGGCTAAGGTACACTCGATCCAAGTCATGCTATGTTCATTCATGTCATATGCATGTGAAAATTGGACAATGAATCATGAAAACCGCAGGAGAATTTATGCATTTGAATTATGGTGATGGCAAAGAATAATGAAGGTTCTATGAATGTGTTGTGTGCTCCCAAGAAGTCCTGGAATATTTGGAGTTATGCATTGGCCTGATAATTCAATGGTAAGTGGTTCAAAACCACCAGCCTCTCGATGGGAGGAAGACAAGGCTTTCTACTCCAGTAGACAGTTACAGCCTCAGAAGTCTTTTTCATTTTTTTTTGCTTGTTTTTGTTTTTGGAGCATCACTGCCCTCTGATGGTGGGAGTAGGAGGCCCAGCCTTAGAGCTTTATTCTTTAGGGCAGTGACTCTCAACCTTCCTAATGTTGCCATCCTTTAACATGATTCCTCATGTTGTGGTGACCACCATCCCCCACCAGAAAATTAATTTCGTTGCTACTTCATAACTGTAATTTTGCTACAGTTATGAATTGAGAGACTCCTGTGAAAGGGTCATTTGACTCCCCAAAGGGGTCGCAACCCACAGATTGAGAACTGCTGCATTAGGGTGCCATATAAGGTCCCTTTGGGTTGGAATCAACTTGATGACAGTGAGTTTGACATGATTTGGTGGACCACCAGAGAGCAGGAAACATTTTCTTGGAAGAAGTACAACCAGAATGCTCTTTGGAAGTGAGGATGTCAAGACTTTGTCTTGAGTACTTTTGACATGCTGTCAGAAGAAACCAGTCCCAGGAAAAGGACAGCATGCTTGGTAATTGGGAGGTGAGTAAACACAAGGAAAGCACTCATTGAGATAAACTGAAACAATAGATGCAATCCTGGGCTCAAATATAACAACTGTGAGAGGGTATATGACTGTGCAGGGTTCCCTTCTGTTGTACATAGCATGGCTGTAAATTACAATGGGCTTGATGGCACCTAGCCACAGGACCACAACAAAACACTTCTTGTATGGTCTATTTGCAGCCATGAAGCTCCTTGACTTCTACTACTGTGCATTAACCATGTTGTTGTTAGGTGCTGGTGAGTCATTTCCGACTCGCCATTGGAGCACTGCCCAATACTGTACCATCCTCTCAATTGAGGATGTTTGAGCTCATAAATGTAGCCACTGGGTCAATCCATCTTGAAGATATTTCTCTTTTTCGCAGCTCTGCTGCATTACCAAACACAACGTCCTTCTCCAGGCATCATTCCCCCCTGACAACATGTCCTCAGTCTTTGAGACCAAATCTCACCCTCCTTGACTCTAGGAGCATTCTGGCTTTCTTTGTTGTTTTGATAGTTCACGGATCTTTCAATATTTTTTTTGCCAGCACCATAATTCAAATGTATCAATTATTCTTGTATTCCTTATTAAAATCCAACTTTCACATGCATATGAAGTGATTAAAAATACCATGGCTTGGTCAGGCACACCTTAGCACTCAAAATAATACCCTTACTCTTCCATGCTTTGACGAGATCTTGGGCAGCAGATTTACCCAATGCAATAGATGCATTATTTGATCTTGATTTCAGCTTTCATGAGCATTGATTTTGGATCAAAGAAAGACAAAATAATATCAGACTTTTCTCTGTTTATTGTGATGTTACCTCTTGATCAAATGGTAAGGATTTGGGTTTTCTTCACATTGTGTTGTAATATATATGAAAAGCTGAAATCCTTAATCTTCACCAGCCAGTGCTTCAAGTCCTCCTCACTTTTAGCAAGCAAAGTTGTGTCATGTGCATGTCACAGGTTGTTAATAAGCCTTCCTTCGATAGTGATAGCCAATTATTATTTCACATAATCCAGCTTCTCTGACTTTTTGCTCAGCCTACATATTGTATAATTATAGTGAGAGGTTACAAGCCTGATGCATGCTTTTCCAAATTTTAAACCTGGCAGTATTCCCTGGTTCTGTTTGCACCACTGCCTCTTGACCCACGCTGTTTCCCCCCATTTTTCTCAAGGCTCATAGTGTGCTGTGGCCCACAAGGTCAAATACCTAGTCAAAGGCATAGTCAATAAAACACTACTTGATATTTTTGGGGTATTCTTAGTTTTCAGTTAAGATCCAGCTGGCATAAGCTATGATAGACCTTGTTCCACATCAGTTTCTTAATCAAGCCTGAACCTCTGGGCACAACCAGTCATTGTATTGCTGCAATAGTTGTTGGATGCTCTTCAGCTAAGTTTTACTTGCAAGTGTCATGAATAATATTGTTCTACAATTTGAATTTCAGTTAGGTCACTTTTCTTTGAAATGGATACAAATATGTATCTCTTTCAGTCGATTGGTCACCTGTAAGTGTCTTTCAATTTTCCTGTCACAGATAAGTGACTGCTTCCAGTACGTCACAAGCTGATGGAAACTTTTCAGATGAGATTCTGTCATTTTCCGGAGGCTTATTTGTGGCTAATACTTTCGGCGCAGCTTGACCTTCTTCCTTCAGTACTATTGGTTCAACCCTTATTCAACTTTTGCAAACGGTTCTGTGGATGAACTTCTTTTGCAAAAGGAAACTAAAACTTTGTCCAAGATGCATGAAAAGATAACAATACACTTCGTTGTCATGTCCCGTTGTGGTTGTGGTAGAGTCATTTCCAATCAATAGCAACCCTGCAAAAATACAAAAGCTGGCCTCATCCTTTACCATCTCACAATGACTCTTATGTTTGAGCCCATTGATGCAGCCACTGTGTCAATCCATCTCACGGCAAGTTTTTCAACTTTTCACTATGTTACCAAGCATTAGGTCCTGTTCTAAGAACGGATCTCTCCTCATCTCTCATGTGCAAAGTACATGAGATGAAGTCTTAGCACTTTTGCTTCTAAGGAGCGTTCTGGCTGTCATTCTTCCAAGACAGGTTTGTTTGTTCTTTTGACAGTCCGTGGTCCTTTCAATATTCTCTGCTAGCATCAAAATTCAAAGCAGGAATTCTGCTTCTGACTTCCTTATGCAACATCCAACTTTCCCATGTGCTTGAGGCCATTGAACATCACATGGCTTGGGTTGAATGCACCCTAATCCTCAAACTAACACCTTTGCTTTAAACACTATAAAGAAGCCTGTACAGAAGATGTATCCAATGCAGTGCCTTGTTTGACCTCTGACTGCCGCTTCCACGAGCAGTGATTGCAGTTACAAACAAGGAATCCTTAGCAACTTCAATATTTTCTCCGTTTACCATGATCTTACCTATTGGTCTAGCTGTGAGCACTTTGGTTTTCTTTACATTGAATTATAATGAGTTTCTTTTAATCTGGGATAGTTCTGTAGACTTTATATTTCATATCCTTGACATTTTGAAGAGTAGAGACAAGTGACTTTTAGAATCTCTCTTGGGCTGAGCCCCGGTGGCACAGTGGTTGTGTGCAGGACTGCGGCCCACTGGAATGGAGGGTCAATTCCAGCAGCAGCTCCACAGGAGCAAATGCTGGGCCTCCTACTCCCACCACCAGGGGGCAGTGATGTCCCCCCTCCAAAAAAAGAATCTCTCTTAATTTTTGTCTGCTGCTCCCTACTGATTAGCTTCAGGTCTTGGATTTTAGCAGGCAAAAGTTTTACAGATGCAATGCTGTCTCTTTCACAGTGGCCCTAATAAGAGACACAGATCATTTTGTCCCATTACCAGTAACTTGGATGACTAATTTAAAGTACCATCCATCAGGTTGACTTAATGTGAACTGATTGTAACAATGTTAACCCTTTTTGTGATGAATGCCCATTCATAACAGAGTAATGAATATTAATTAAATAAGCTGGGCTGTGATTGCTGTGTAACCACAATTCTTGATAGATTAACCATCTCAGAACTTCAGTGGTCAGAAGTCTGGGGACAGGTTGGCTGGTTGCTCTGCTCTAATCTCACAAGGCTGATATCAAGATTTGGGCAGAGCTGTGATTCTCATCTGAGGCTTACTGTTCTGTGACGATATTGTCCAGGTTCCTGAGAGATCCAGCTCCTTGTCATTTCAGTTTCTGGCCAGATATCAGCCAGGACTGCCCCCACTTCCAGGAAGCCATCCACAGCTCTCGGCATTTGCAGTTCCCATGGTAGCTTTCTTCTTTTTTGGAGGCCCCCCAAGCTTGTCTCACTGACTTGCCTGGATGGTTAGCAGCCTAGTGCCCAGCCCGCTATACCAATTGGCCTGCCGCCTACCACCTTGGCAGTTTGAAGTCATCAGTCACTCTGTGGGAGAAAGATGAGGCTTCTACTCCCATAAAGAGTCAGCATCTTGGAAACTCACAGGGGCTGGTGTACTCTGTCCTATAGGGTCACTATGAGTCAGAATGGACTCGGTGACAATGAGAAAAAAGTGACCTCAAGGAGGCAGCTATCTCGCCTAAGAAAGTGGTCCTCCCAGCGCTGAGATCAGAACTTGTTAGAGGGGGCACAGCCGCGGTTCACAGCATGGCAGGGAAGTGGTGCTACACCAGCAGAATTTGCTGGAAAATGTCCCTGTAGGGTGCCAAGCAAAGCAGTTCATGTAGAAGCGTCTCACCAGAGGCAGTTGGCTACAAATCCCCCTGAAGGAAGCACAGCAGGAAGCAGTTGGCCACTGCCCACGATGCAAACCTAGAGCTGTCAGCAAAACTGTGCAGTAGCTTGCCAAGCTAGCACACCAAGCCATAAAATACCCAGTCTCCTCCAGTGATGTCTCTCCGGTGTACTTTGTGGACAAAACTTAAGCACTCGCTACCTGGCAAAGGAAACTCTCTAAAGAACAGAATTAAAGAGTTGTAACAGAGTTACAATTTTCAAAAGTAGGCAGCATAAGTGAATGAGGATGGATCTCAAAGAATATACATATATACATATATACATACATACATTCATATATATATAACTGGCTTGCTGACTTGGATAAATGGTGAGAAAATGCTTGCTTATGCTGTCACTGTGAGACTGACTAATCCTGCTCTTGCAGACAGTTTGCTGGACATGAGGGATGGAGGATGCAGTGGTAATGAAGAAGTATTTTTGAAGGTCTCAAAGATCATTTATCTTGAAATGAATCCAAAGGAGAATCTGGCTGCTGAGGGAAGAGCTGTGTGATAGTGTGCATGAGAAGGTCAAGAAATCAAATGACATATTGCGTTGGGGGGATCCCTGGCAGAAGACCTCTTTAAGATGTTAAAGAACCCGGGTGCCTCATGGTGGACTAAGATACACCTGCCCTGAACCATCGTCTTTTCACTACCTTATATGCAGTGAAAACCAGGCAGTGTGTAAGGAAAAGCACAGAAGAAAGGAAGCATTGGAATGATGGCGCTTGTGAAGACAACTGAAAGTACCCTGGGCTGTCTAAAGAATCAACAAATATCTGGAGAGAACTTCAATCAGAATAATCTTCAGAAGCAAAGGTGCCCAGACTTCCTCTCATGTATGGTAGACGTGTGATCAGCAAAGACCTGTCCCTAAAGCAGAGATCATACCTGGGATAGTAGAGCTGCTGCAGAAAAGGGGAAGACCCCCCAGGAGATGATTTGATCCAGGGGCTACCACCAGGGGTTTAGACTTCACAACTATGAGGATGGCCTAGGACCAGACAGGATCTTGTTCGTGGGCACATGACCCTGCTTTGAGTAGGAAGTGAACGGAGAGCACTTAATAACAATGACAGTTGACCTGTGCTCCGGATTTCATGGTAGCATTTACTTTTCAGGCCCTTCCCATTCATTCTCACTCTTGACCTTTGATGCTTGTATTCAGCAGGTGTGAAGGCAGGCTGTATCTGGAGATGGAACTTATCTGGGAACCAGCTTTGGCTCCAAACTTTCTGACGATCTTGCTGAACCTTCCTTGTGTAGGAACTTCCACAAGACCTTCTTCTGATTCTGGTCGGTCTGATATAAAAACATAATGCTCCTCTCAGACATTTCTGCCTCCCTCCCCATTATCTTCACCCAGGCAATGCAAATCTTTGCAGATTTTTTACCTCTCAATGACTGATGTCTTAAAAGATGGACACACAATTCCTTCTTCCATTTCCGCTCAAATATCTCCACAGGAATCTAATATTGATGACTTCATGACCACTGCCTTTTCTTTCAGGCCTTGGAAGTCTTTTCAGGTAAAACCTGCTTACTTTGGAAATGGACTAATAATAATAATAATAATAATAATAAAAGCAAGTTCACATGAACATATAGTAATCAGAACAAAAATCAAGCTCACTGTCAACTAGTCACTGCCCAATCAGAATGACCCTACAGCACAAAACAGAATTGTCCCTGTGGGTTTCTGAGGTTATTACTCTTTATGTAAAGCCTCATCTTACACCTCTGAAGTGGCTAGTGGTGTCCAACTAGTGACCTTTCAGTTGGCAGCCCAAGTAGCCACTACATCACCAATGCTCTTTGGATATTTAATGTCTTTGGCAATTCTGACCTGTTATTGAAGTTCACCAAGTGACACTTTTTGAGAAACAAAATTATTGCCCATTTAGATGTTATGTTATAAGTCTCACACATTTCCTTGTCATCTCTTTTTTCCTTTTTTTCATAAATCATTGCATTGGAGCACATTTGTACAGATATTGCCATCATCATTCCCCACAAAACTTCTTTCTTCTTGATCCCCTGATATTAGCTCCTCTTCCCCATTACAACCCCCCCTCCAGTCCTCATCGACCCTAGATAACTTATAAATTATTTTTATTTTCATATTTTATACTGTCTACTGTCTCCCTTCACCCCTGTTTCTATTGTTCGTCCCCCCCCCCAAGAGTGAGGTATTGTCCTTCAATCATTGTAATAGGTTCTCCCTTTCTTCCTCTTCTTCCTCCACCTTCCCCCTACACTCCTAGTATCACTACTCCCACTACTGTTCTTGAGGGGTTTATCTGTCCTGTATTTCGTGTGTCCATAGCTCTTATCTATACCAGTATAGATGCTCTGGTCTAGTCAGATTGTAGAGCAGAACTGGGGTCATGATAGTAGGAGAATGTAGGAGAGCAGAAAGAAGCACAAAAGAACTAGAGGAATGTATTTTATATTTTGTTGCTACACTGCACCCTGCCTGGCTCATCCCTTCTTTTTGAGCATTCTGTGAGGGGTTGTCCAATTGTCTACAGATGGGCTCTGAGTCTCCACTCCAACCACCTCATTTGTATTAAAATTTATTGTTGGTTTTGAGTCTTCTGATGCTTCACACCTGATCCCATTGACACTTCATGATCACACACGTTGCCGTACTTCTTCTCTGCGGGATTTGCTGCTTCCCCACTAGCTGGCTGCTCATTTAACTTTAAGTCTTTAATCCCAGGTGCTATATATTATAATAGCCAGACACCATCTGCTTTATTCACCACCTTTGCTTATGCACCTATTTTGTATTTAGTGATCCTTTTGGAAAGATGAGCATCACAGAAAGCTAGGCTATTTGAACAAAGTGTTCTGGTGTTGAGGAAGGACTTGAGAAGAGGCCCAATGTTTGTCTGCTACCTTGATACTTAACCTATAAATTTATGTACATAGACATATCTCTAATGTTATATATATTACATTTGCATATCTACATGGCTATATTTACACCTCCATAAATGTGTTTGCTTACTAGTTCTTTCCTCTATTTGCTTTTTCTTTCCTCCTGTCCCGCTATCGTATTCGACTTTCTTTGACTCTCAGTACTTTTGATTACATGCACTTGATCAAACACCAATAGATATTTTCTGCCTTCCTCACCATCAATTTTAGATCTCTTGTTGTTCTCCCTTTCCTCTGCTTCCCTCTTTCCCCTATTCCTTTGAAACCATTGGCCTTACGTTTTTCCTCCTCAGGATTATTTATGTTGCCCATCTTATATAGCTAGACAAGACAAAAAAGAAGGGTCAATAAATAGATCCAGGTCTGTCTGTTGACCCTTAAGTATGTTTTCTGATCAAGTGGGATGAGATGCTAAGCCCAGCCCTCCACGTTGGAAGTCAAATTTTTATATTCCTCAGGCACTTTGTTGCTTTGCTCCACTTGCTGCTCTGTTGAGTTCCCTTTGTGTTTCACCCTGGTGTGTTTTAGGGGGGGGGGGGGGGTGGAAGGGTGTGTGTCAGACCGGGCACCATCCCCGCACTATGTCTTAAGTGCTGTCCCCTGCAGTGCTGTGGGTCCGTGTGTCTCACGGTTCTCCCTCCAGTCCTCTCTATGACTTGGCTAATTTGAGCAGGGGTGTCACTTTCGGGCTTGGTAGGCCAGCATGTGGCCCACTCTCATTCTTTCCCTCTTAGTTTGCTCCCAAGTAATGTGCGGAAACCCACCACTGGCCAGGCTGTATCTTCAGTGCTGTCCTCTGTAGGGCACTCTTTTGGGGAGGAGTTGACGTAGCTGGGATTGGGTCAGTCTCCTTCCTTGTAATTTTAAGGGAGATTGAAAATGTTCTCCAGCTATAGAAGAACCACATCATTAGTTCAATAATACAAAGTCTCGTAGCAGTAAGTAACTCAAGTTCAGGCTTATACACTAGGGTACAATGGGGTATGAATAAGACCCTAGCAGTCTTATGATCTAACTCCCTCTTTTGCAGAAGGAAAAATGTAGGCTTAAAAGGAGGGAATGGCTTTCCCAAGGGCAAACACACTGGGTTCTAACACAGATTTATTCATGCTCCCTGATGCTCAGCAGGTGCTATTCCTGGTGGTTTCCAGCTAAAGAGACCCCTCAAGGATGCAACAGTGTTTGTTTGTTTGTTTGCTTCACATTTTAAGCTAGTCCTTTTCAATTCAAGGAAAGTAAAAGCAGTAGCAGACTCCTTGTTAAGCGCAATGGGCACTCAACTCTTGTCTTATCTTTCCTAGTCACTGCTGCAAAGCTTTGGTGGTAAGCTCAGTTTTATTTTGTATATTTTTCTTGTAAAATCATTTTATTGAGAGCTCATACAACTCTTCACAGTCCTACATCCATTCACTGCCTCAAACACATTTGTACATTTGTTACCATCATCACTCTGAAAACATTTTCTCTCTGCTTGCGTCCTTGGTATCAACTTCTCATTTTTTCTCCTCCTTTCCTGCCCCCCTCCCTCATGAACCCTTGATAATTTATAAACTATTATTACTTTTGTCATGTCTTACACTGCCATACATCTCTCTTTTCTGTTGTCCACCCCCCCAGGGAGGAGGTTGGAGGTAGATCCTTGTGATTGCTTCCCCCTTTTTAAACTCAGTTATCATCAAGTTGCCTTACACTCTCACCTTTTCGGATCTCTCTGATAGCATGAAAAAGGCAGGATTCTCAAGTGATTGAACACAGGACACAGCAAAGGGAAGTTGAGGCTAAAAATACAAGACCCTTGCATTTAAAGATAAATATCGAAGTTTCTATGAAGATTAACAACATGAAGACATCTTATATTTTATCACAAGATAGCAAGCACGTGACAAAGCTAATAACCCCATTGATCCAAGCAGGTTCACTTCAAACTAGAAAACACTCTTGTTCCCTCTTTTCTACGTAGCAAATCGCCAGACAACTCCTATTTGAAGGTCTTTTTTTTTTATGCCAGTAGTCTATTAATTCATTGACTTCTTCCTAGTCAAGCCTCATTTCCCACCCTATTCTAAGTCTGGAGATGTTCTGGGAAGGGCTGCGTAAATAAACAGAGCCCACTGGTTTCCACTTGGGTTCTGCCCATGGAAATGTAAGAAACAATTAAGTGTGAGAAAGGAATGTGAGGTCATGGTCTTTCTTCTTGTGAAGTTGCCTCCAGCTCACCCCTCAACCAACTGCTCTCATTTAGAGAACTGATGGACCCCTGGCATTCCTCAACCAAATGGCCTGCCCTGCCCCTGGATCTGGGACTCTCTAGGACCATTTTCTCTATGGCCTACATGTGCTGAGAAGAAAACCACTGGACTGGACAGTCAGCAGGAGGTTCTAGCTGAGTTCTATGAAAGCACTGCTGGGATGGAAGGCTGGTACAAACCCGGAAAGAGAAGTAGGGAGAAGAGAAGGAGCGTGGTTGGAAAAGGTGTTCTATGGAAGGTTTTCCTTTTCTATATGGCAACAGTGGAAAAATCTGAGGGGAAGAACAGAACGTCATTTGATAGGCAGAGACTGGATTGTGTGTACAGAGTAAGCATTTGACTTAAACAGCTTAGCTTTTTTTTTTTTTTTTAAAAAAAGTAGCTTATGAGTAGGGCTTTTAAAAAAACAACAGTTGTATTCATAGATGCACCTTTAAGATTCTGCATGTAAGGGGATTGATGGAGTTATTTCCTGTGAATTCCCTTGCTTGCTGTGAAATGGGATGTGGGAGGCCAGGAATATCTTTTAGGAAGGAGTGCAGCTTTCATCTCTGAGAAGAAAGGGAGTGGGAGGATTAAATGGTATTGGGAGCTCAGCTGAGGGTAGATATGGTGACTCTCTGTGACTTTGCACATTGGGCTTGTCCTTCACAGGCCAAGAGTCCAGAGGTCTAAGTGAGATTGGCTCAGCATGACATGTTTACCTGGTGGTTGAAGGATAAGTATATGGAGCTGAGGTGCTGGCAAGAAAATTGACCTTGGAATCCCAACATAGTAATTAAGGAAAGTGTGATCAGTGGAGTTTTGGTAACTTTAGAAATGTGGAGGATAAGGTTCTCATAGAGATTTTGTGATGTTTAGGTATAATAATTAATGTAGGAGATCTGCTTGAGAATAGTGTAAAAGCCGATTTCACACTACTTTCAAACTAACAAATTATTCTGCCACTGAGGTAGAAGATGCGAGACAACTGTATGGGAAAGAAAGGGCTCTAGGAGAGCAGAATCAGTAGCCAGAATGTCATATTTATTTGTACTGGTTTTCTAAGGCCCCACGTCAGGGGCAGACAATACAAGACTGTGATCGATGCTTGCACAAACAGTGGGAGGAATAATAATCTTGGAAATTCACCATGTTTTTTAGAAAATGAAACAAATATGCTCTTTGTTCACAGGGAGTCATCTTTCAAGGTTACTTTACCACAGACACAGCCCAGAGATGGGGCTTGACTGGGGAGTCCTCAGGGCCTTCCATGCATGGCATATTCAGTAAGAACATGCAGAGGGCCAGGCAGAGGGTTAACTTCCAGTAAGTTAACATAGTGTCTGCAGATGGGGGCTTTCAGTGAATATCAGCAATATTGATCATCATGCCAGAATCCACGACTAAGTTGAGTCATACTTAAAATTCAGGGTAAATAAATGGAGCAGTCAAAGATCCACAGGCAGGAGTAGACAGATTTTATTCATAATAAGAGACTTGATATTAAATTCCAGCAATGTGAATACTCCAAGGTATTTATCTGGAAATGAAATACAAAGAAAACAAGAACTAGAGATCTTTGAGTAAACTTACTGTAGAAAATTACCCTTGCTGATGTCACAAATGTATAAAAACATGGAAGTAGAACACATAATGAAATGACTAAAGTAAACCAAATTGAAATCTCATTTCTGTGAACATAATGGAGAAATATGAGATGCAAAGATAGAGATGCAATGTGTCTCAGAACACTAATCTTTGCCTTTTAAAATATGTCATTGAGTTTTACGCGAAAGTTGACATAGCATGTTGGAATCCTGTTTAATAATCCTTATAAAACTGGTTACATGATATTAGTTACATTTTTCACAGTGTGTCATTTTTTTTCTTCTTTTCATTTTTTCATAACCTGTTTCCATTCACTTAGCTTTGCTGTCCTTTTTTTCCCATCTCTGCTTTATTGGTCATTTGATCTCACGTACTTGATTGATTTAAGGGAGCACAGTTTTCAGGGGTGATATGGTTTACTTCACTCAAAGGGAAACTAGGGGTTCTTCTCATTTCTATAGGCCCAGTCTGACTCTTTTTGGAGGGATTTGAGTTCTCATCCACATTTTTCTCCCATTCTAACCAGCAACTCAGAAGGCTAGTTTTACATCATCTAGAATCATTTACCTAAAAATTCAGAAGAAGGCAACTGGGAATACAAAAGTGGAAAAGAATTCCAGAATGAGTTGAAAGACAAGGGAATGGACTAAATTACCTTTGCCTCTCACTCCCTGAACAATTTCACCGCCCCCCATCCCCCCCCCCAACCCCCGTCATCCCAGGCCCACTGTCCTGACATTCTCCTTGCTATTGTGTTCATTGGGGATCACAGCAGGCCTGCAGGACAGAGGAGACTGCTCCTTTGGGGTTTCCAATAATGTAAATCTTCCAGAGAGCAGATGATCTCAACCTTAACTAGGTTTGAACCACTGACCTGGCAGCCCGATGCTGAGCCTGCTGCACCACTAGAGGTTCTTTCAACTCCTAAAATAAGATATTTTATTATCTAGTGCTATCAAAAGCACACACACATTACATAACACGTTGAGACAACCCCCAACTTCTTTTCCTCGTATTTTCTTTCCACCTACACAAAGACATGAAAGACCTTTCATGCACTTGTCAGTTCATACTTCATCTTGTCCTTTCACTCTAATCTCAACATCTTTATGTGGTTGAGAAGGCATTTCCGACCAGAGAAAAGGAGTTTGGTTTATAATTGAATACTCAATGAAGCCATTATCCTTTATGTGCTCTGATACTCATCTTAATTGAGAGGCTAGTTTCTCAGGCTCTCTGGATGAGGACATTGGTTCTGTAGGCTTCTGGGAAATGCTTTTATTAGTATTGTAAGATTCTCTTTCCCATCCCTACCTGACCACCGTCTAAACCCCACTGAAATCTGTGATCCTTAATCTCAAGTTATTTAAGATGTTTCTTCCTAGCTGCAGTTGCTTACAAACCAGAAGGAACCCCATACATAAAACAGAATCGAGACTAGCTCCACCTAAGTCAGTCTATTTGTGGTATGCCTGTCCTTGTTGGTTTATCACTTGGCCAGCAGTTTTTCACCCAAATGACTATTTCTGATAAGCCACTTGGGGCCATCTTTAGGATCTGATTTCTTAAGGATTTGGGACAGCTGACTTAGATTTCAACTGGATGGGCTAGCCCAGCCGGGCGAGTTCAATTTGCTGGCTGTCCAATCAGTTGGACAAATCCCCGAGGCCTAGTGTGCAGTTTCCCCAGAGCTCAAAGATGAGTTGCAGGGTCTTCTCATAATCCTTATTAGGAGGATGAAGGAAAAGGAAAGGAGCCATTCAGATTGTATCAGAATGCACACTCTCAGGTGGCAAAAGTTCAATAATGGTGAGATGTGTTTGTCCATGGACATACTATTTAAAAAGGTTATTTATGGGGCTGAGCTCCAGTGGGATAGTGGTTGTGCTCGGGACTGTGGCTCACTGGGTTTGCAGTTCAAATTCAGCAGCAGCTCTCCAGGAGCAAGGCTGGGCCTCCTACTCCCACCAGAGGGCAGTGATGCACACCCCAAAAGTTATTTATAAGATGTTTAGACTTACTATTTACTTTATGTGAAAGTCAGTTATCTATTTGGGTTGTTTAAAAACTTACAAGCCTCCCCCATCCATTGTTTTCCCAAGACTCAGGTTCTAAGAACTCTTTGTACAATAGGGTAATCACATTGCCTTAGCAAAGATAAGTAAATTGGCTTAATGAGGGAAACTGTTGGAACTACTCAGGAGTTTTCCTCCCTATTCCTACTGTTTTCCCAACATAAAGTACAGATGTAGAATCTATACTTCATAATGTTGGGCATACATACTTAAGCCTCTGTGCTTTGTCTTAAGGTTCATATATTCAAGAAGAACTAACTATTGTGATAGGCAAATCTTTAAAATAGAACTTGAAAAAGAAAGGAAATTCTGAGGGTAAAGGCCATCTTCTATCTATTCACCTCTTCACCCTCTCTCATATTTTAGAATTGTATAAGATATGAGTATTCAAGACATATGATCTTTGAAGGAGCCAGCAAGTCTCGGCTCTGGCCTGGGTGCCAGATAGCTGGACCAGAAATAAAATATAAACGTGACTAGCAGAGATATCTAGTCATTTAGCCCTATCTCCATTCCAAGTATACATCTGCTTTACATAATAGCAATGAATCCTTGGAGCTGTACTGTTTAAGAACTGGTGCCACACAATGAAATGCATGTTGATTAATGATCACATTCAGAGACACAGCTTGTCTTTCACTATTGAAGCAGCAAACACTAGTATAGTCTCTCTGCAATAGGAAACTTAGACACCTGTTGGCTTACTCTGTAACAAGTATGGATGGTAGAGATGATCAGATTCCTGTAAGGTATGCCTCACTCTTTCTCCTGTTTCCCCTTACCTACAGAGAACCATAAGTTCCAGCTCAGTGGTCAGCATTGTTTCTTTCTGGCTAAGTCGAAGATCCTCACACTGCACTTGACTCTAGTATCCAGGTATTAGACGCTTCTGGGTTCAAGGAGGAAAGCTAAGCCGAACAGCTTGTCCTGAACGTTGGTTGTGAAATCCATCCAAAAGCCCAATAAGTAAGAGTGATATCTTTTGGTGAGTGAATTGGGTTATCTGAGGTGAAGCTGAGTGACTAAACAGTAAGTACAGTCAAAAGGAGAGTAACTGGGAAGCATTTACTCTGAGTTCTGACCTCTATAAAGTTGGATTAGCCCTGAAGAGAGAAATATAAAGAACTTTAGGCCAATAGCACCCGTGGTATCAAGGGTAAGACCCCCATCTTGGAAACTGAAGGCCTGTGCTCAAGTCTTAGTAGTTCTGTGACCCTCAGTCACATTTTTCTCTCTGAGTTTTAAAGAAGTGGTATAAGAATAAATACAACGATCCATGTTAAAGTAACCTTGGTGTTTCACTCATGGGACATTTAAGAGCGTTTGGAGTTGTTTATGGTTTTTACTACTGAGATTGGGAGGTGTTCCTGGCCTGCAGTGGGTATTACTGGCATAGAGAGAACAAGGACTTGTATGTTGCTGAGAAATGTACATGGCTGAGAATCATCCATTGCACTGAACAGTCCCCCACAACAAAGAATTATCCAACCGCAAACGGTAATAGTACCAAGGTTGATAAACCTTTTCTAAATTTATCATTTTGTTTTTGCTTGAGTCTGATCCAGAATGGGATCAATGAGAGCTTTCTGGGTAGGTAGCTGATATGTTGGAGATGGGGGGTGACTGGGACTGGGGTTCAGACTCAGATGATAATCTGGGTTGCTGGTGATTATCTATGGGGCTGATTCACAGTTTTCACTGGTCTCAGTCTACAAGCTGCTGGATGAATAAGGCGTGATGGCATTTCTATGAAATGTACATAAAGGATTGGTACCTATGTGCAAAGATCCCTCTGGGTGTTTGGGTTATAATTTTAGGGGGAGTAGTATGTTGGGATTATTTTTCATTTACTGAATTTTCTCAGACTCATAAGGTTCATATGAGCAGAGCAGGGTGGTTTCTTAAAAGTTATATTTAACTTAGGGTTCATATTTTCAGCTTGACTGCCATTGGTAAAGCTAGGAAAACAAATTTTGTTTTGCTTAACTGTGCCACTTACATGTAACTGCAGATTCTGAATTTTATGGATGTGCTTATATCTGATGAGGCTACAAATGGCAAGACAGAATTACTCAGAGGATTTCCAGTGACCAATTGGAGCATTTAATACGATACAGCGAGGAAAACAGAAATGGGGTGGGGGGAATGTTAACAGTTAATTGAGGTTAACTTCAAGGTCTGAAAAGTTGTTAGTAATAAAGTTTTATGTGTGACTGTCTAGGCATCAGGCTGCTAATTGAAACTTCACCAGTTGAAAGCAACCAGATGATCCAAGGGAGAAATAAAAGGTTGGGTTTGGTAGCACACCCCCCTTACAATTCCCTCTTCCTTATCAGAAACCTTTGAGGTACCCGAAAGACCATGTCTAGATGTCTACTTCTGCTCTCTACCCATGGATTAGTGTTCGTTCTCTCACCACTTTGTCCTGCTCTGCCTGAGGTGCTTGATTGCTGATCCCAGTGGACCTCTGCTTGGTTCAGATGTTGGTGTTGCCTCCGGATGTGCCTTTGGTTCTGCATCTTGCCTCCCCACAGCCCAAGGCCAGATCCCAAAACACCCTGCTGGTGCCAACTGCCTGAAGTGGTTCAGGACCTTGATCTCATGAACAAGGTCAGGTCAATCAATCCCAGTGAGAAAAGGGATTAAAGAGAACATTGAAAGGCAAAGATTCCAAGATTAGGAAAATCAAAATTTTGGTAATCACCAATGTGTTAGTCCAGGTAGACTAGAGAAACAAATTCAAAAGTGCACACATGAGTATTTGAGAAAGCATCCCAGCCCAGTCTAAGGTCAAAAGCCCAATATTAGCCCATATGTCCGATACCAATCTATAAATCCTCTTCAGACTCAGGAAGCACAGGCAATGACACCAGGACAATCACAGGCCAGTGGGTGTACAGTCTTGTGTATCCAGTGGCAGTAGAAGCATCTCAGCTTTGGCAGGGGTTTTCTCATGGCTCTTCCAGGTTTAGGTCAATCACCATGCTATCTCGTCAGCTGTAAGGTCTCCCAGGGAGTGAGCTGAGACAACATATCTCCTGCTTTCAAGAAGGAATTACCACATTTCCCAGAATTCTCAGGGGAAGGTCATACACACGCAGAGGTTTCATTGGCTATCTCCAGAATGACAGGCTAGACTCCACCCCTACAATCTTAATACTCAAATTGACACCAGATTAGGTGACTGGCATAACCAATAAGCAAGAAATTATATTTCTAATATTGTGGCATCTTTTCCCCCTGTAAGTTACACAAACAGCAAGGTGTCCATGTTCATAGTCAATGTCCCTTGAAAATACAGACTGTGCCTAATTTGCTCTGAAATGCAGGGGTAGCACCTGAATTAAACATGTTAGACCCATAATCCATATTTATTGCATGGAATCTATTTCTGATGTGTGTTATGTTCACTCAGAATTATGCAAATATTAAGTCGATGAAAGAATCTTTGAGTATGGAAAGAAAAGGCTAACTAAGTCTACCAGCTGTTTGAGAGATGAGTAATCAAGTCATAATTGGAAATAATAAACTATTACTATCTAGACAAATACCAGGAAATTTGGGGTCAAGTCTTAAAGGGAAAATAAGGTGGTTCTTAGATCTCATTGAATTGGATCCCACCCACAGTAACCACATGTCCAACAGAATGAAACATTGTCCGGTCTCTACCATCTTTGTTGACCCCATTGTTGCAGTCACTGTGTCCATTCATCCCCTATCTTCTTTTCTGACCTTCTCCTTTACCCAGTAGGATGTATTTTCCTGGTCTTTCCTCATAGCATGTCACAATGTGAGACAGACCAAGTGTCTCCATCTCCTTGCTTCCAGAAGGAACATTTTAGATGTACTTATTCCAAGACAGGTTTGTTTGTTCTTTATTCTTCTGGTACTTTCAATATTCATTGCCCACACCATTAATCAGTTATGCCAATTATTTTTCCCTCCAATAGTTATATTAAGAAATAATTCATGCCTTTAAGACCCCCCGATGCAATATCTTTTGATAGCCAAGCATGAAGGTAAATAAGAAGTCATCTAGCTCAGAAGCAACAAAGCCCACACAGAGGAAACACACCAGCCTGTAGGACCATGAGCCATCAAAGGGATCAGGTCTCAGGCATCAAAAACTAAAAATTATATCATTATAAATGAGGAGAAGTACAAATTGGGGACCCAAGGTCTATCTGTAGGGGAAGTGACATCCCCTTATAGAAGGGTGGTGGGGAGGAGACAAGCCAGAGTACAGTGTAGCAACGATGAAATATGCATCTCTCCTCTAGTTCTAAAATGCTTCCTCCCTCCTACTATCATGATCTGAATTCTACCTTATAAATCTGTTTAGACCAGAGGATGTCCCCTGGTACAGATGGAAACTGGAAACATGGGAAATCCAGGATAGATGATTCCTTTAGGATCAGTGGGGAGAGTAGTGACATTGGGAGAATGGAGAGAGGGTGAAGTAGAAAGGGAAACAGATTATAAGAATCTACATCTAACCTCCCCCCTGGGGTATGGACCATGGGGAAGTGGGTGAGGGGAGACATGGGAAAGCATTCGACAAGACAAAGTTGTAATATTTTATAAATTATCAAGGGTTCATAAGGGAGGGGTGGTGGGGAGGGGGTGGAAAAAGGAGAAGCCAATACTAGGGGCTTAAGTAGAAAGAAAATGTTTTAAGAATGAAGATGACATCAAAGGTACAAATGTGCTTTGCATACAATGGATGTAAGGATGGATTGTGCTAAGAGTTGTATAAGCCCCCAATAAAATGAGCTAAGAAGAGAGAAAGAATTCACTTATCATATATGTTCATAGTTGAGTCATATTAAAAAGAGTTGTAGACATATCACCACAATCAGGTCCAGAACATCCTCCCCAATCCTGTATTCATGATTTGCTCTCTTATTCTCTCCAACCTTCCCCCACCACATTCCCAATAAGCCATTATACCACTTATTATCTCTATACATCTTTCTATGCTATAGGAAAACATATTAAACAAAAAGCAAAACAACCAGCCACCACCTCGCCTCTGCCATCTAGACTCCACTGACTTTTCAATAAGATTCCCTTCTCATTTCTGTAGAGTATCTGTCTATTTGGCACCATCTTTTCCAATGTTGTATGGCATCAAATGGATAGTTTTCTTCCTTAGCCCCCCTTTTGAAAGGACTAACTGCAGCTGAGATGAGACCTTGTCTTTGAAGGTGTTTCTTAAGATTGCACAACTCCTTCTGTGATCGTCCATATTCATTGTCTGCCTCATTGTCCAGCATATGATGTGATGCAAAATACCATGAATTAGGTGCTCCAAGTGTCATCTTTCTTTGTAAGAGTTAAAAGGAACTTTTATAGCATATTTTCTCAGTGCAATCCACAAATGGGTTTCTTGATGGCTGTTACCAGGACCATTGATTGTGGAGCCAAACAAAATGAATTCCTTGACAACTTCGATGTATTTTTTAAAAAGGCAATGGAGGAAATAAAGATCAATAACCATAAAATAAACCAGAGGGGAAAAGAACCTCTTTTGAGAAGAAAGCAGAAAATGTTGAAATCTAGAACAAATCCAAAATGGATAAAAGGGGAGAGCAAATGACGAAATGCCACATTTTATTTAACCTGATTATATCTATCATCATAGAATTTATAACAGTCTCTGATAGCAAGGCTACACACATCCCTCAATCATGGTCAGAGGGGAACCACCAGAAGCTTAATCTATGTAGGAACTCTGCAAATGGATGATGGATTCTGTGACGGCTACACGATCTATTGTGACTTTGAGAGAAGGGATGACGTCTAGCCTGTGAACCAAGTCATAGTCAATGAGACCTCTGTGTGGGCAAGGCCTTCTCTTGGGATTCTGGGAACTCTTGTGTTCCTTCCTGGAGGTGGGACACACAGTGTTTCTGCTTGACATTCCTGAGGACAAGAAATATGGAGCTATGCTGATGGAGCAAGAGAGGAGGCACATGGAAACCCACACTAGTGCTGAGATGCTTCTGCTGCACTGGATCCACAAGACTTTCTGCCCACTGGCCTGTGATCTTCCTGCATTTGGTGTCATTGCATATGTTGCGTGAGTCTGAAGAGAAATTTATAGACTGGTATCAGACATATAGGTTAATGTCTGATTAATGGACTAGACCTTGATTAGGCTCAGATCTTTTCTTAATATACAATTAGTCTTGGATATAAAACTCTGTCTTACACATATATGAGTGTCTCTCAATTAGTTTCTCTCATCAACCCAGATGAACACAGGCTCCCACTGTCATCCATACCCTTCTGCAAATTGGGTATTATGGCAGTTGCATACTTTGTCAACTTGAGAAAAGGGTAGAGGGATGACCTGGCTGTCATTCAGGACACAGCTTGATGACCTAATTTAGAGGTGAGATGGAGATAAATAGCTCACTGGGGGTGGGAGGGAAACATTTCCTTCAAGGCATTCTTGTTGAGAAGACACATGGAGCTACTATAAAGTCCTGGAGCTGAAGGAGTCATGTGAAGACCCCTCTCAGTGTTGAGATGTTTATACCGCCACTGGATCCACAAGATTTCCCACCCACTGGCCTGTGATCTTTCTGCATTTGGTGGTGTTGCATGTGTTTTGTGAGTCTGAAGAGAAATGTATAGATTGGTATCAGACCTATGAGCTAATACCGGACCTATGGACTTGATCTGGACTGGACCCAGATGTTTTCTCAATATTTAGTTACTCTGAAAAAAAATTTAGTTGTTCTGGTATATAAAGCTCGTTCTAATATATATGAGTGTCTATGAATTTGTTTCTCAACAAATCAACCTAGGCTAGCACAGACCTTTAAAATTTGAGCTCTAACACCTTTCCCTTCTACAGATTAGGACTTTTTTAGTTTTCCTCCTTAGATCACACAGGCTGGTGTGCTTCTTCCATGTGGATTTAGATCACACCTCACTTAGATGACTGCTTACTTGAGCACAATCATTTAAGACCCCAGACACAATTCTCTTTGATATCTCATTGATAGCTAGGCACCATTTGCTTTGCTTACCACACTTTGCTGTGTCACTCATAACTTCAGTGATCACACCATGTCATTAAAATGAATTGTTCCTGGATCGAGGCTACAGTTTATTACAAACTCAAATTCCATTCACTTGTTTATGGAGTATGTGCTTCAATGTTCACTTTAGAAACCTCATTATCATTTTATGAGAGAGAACATTATCAATCATCCCTTGGGGGTGTAAAGTAAGTTAATTGATAGTGCCATTCATTTATCCAATGGGACAGAATTTAACATGCTGTTAAGGAAGCTATGCAAGCATAGACCACTTACAGAGTGCAATCAAAGGATTGTTGATTCATGAAGATTAAGCTCTTAAATGAGTGAGCACTGTTTATATTGACCATGCTAGTTGATGAGAGGGGGATGAGCACTGTTTGAGCACTGTTTATATTGACCATGCTGGTTGATGAGAATTTCTGCTAACATTCATTCACCAGGACAGAACCTTGCTTATCAGATTAACACGTGTCATAGAGGGCACCAAAGTAGCAAATATGTGGTGGTTCTGGACCACTCTCCATTGGGCACCCACAAAGCAAGGGATCACAACCAAGGTCCAGTGCCCCCCAATTTCTCAGCACTAAGGTGGCAGTCATCAGGTTTTTCTTATGCCATGGAATCCTGGTCTTAAATTCAAGGGCTATAGGTAAGTCTGAGATAAAACCTAGTTCATTCAGTGAGCTTTCCATGTAGACCCCTTCTGGTGTGGCCCATAGGGGATGCCTTGTTCCCCAACATAACAGAGTCCAAGTTCACCATAATTCATAACAAAAGATAGAAAACAGGTCTAAAGTGTCCAACTCAGAATATAGTTTCAGGCTTATTATCCCCTAGTGGTTTATACAATCACTGTTGAGCATCTGTGTTAGTCTGAGTAGACTAGAGAAACAAATCCACAGAAACTCATATGTGTATAAGAAAGAGTTTTATATAAAGGGTAATTGTACATTCAGAAAGCATCCCAGTCCAGCCCAAGCCCTTAAATCTGATATTAACCCATATGTTCAGTACAAATTTATAAAGTCCTCTTCAGACTCACGAAACACATGCAATGATGCTGAATGCAGGATGATCATAGGACAGTGGGTAGAAAGTCTTTGGATTTGGTTGTAAGCATCTTAGTACTGTAAGGAGTTGCTACATGGCTTCTCCAGTTCCCTGAGCACCGGGTCTATCAGGGTAGTGCCATGTGTCTTGTTGGTAGAGTGTCTCCAAAGAAGTGAGGGGGGAGAGAGTGAGAGAGAGAGAGAGAGAGAGAGAGAGAGAGAGAGAGAGAGAGAGAGAGACTCTCTCACTTCCAAGGAGGAAAATCCAGAATGCTCAGGACAAGTCCATGACCACGCAGAAGCCTCATTGGCTATATCTTGATCGACAGGGTAGACTCCCCCCCTTCACTCTTAATACTCTTGAATTGACAATAGGTTATATAACTATCACAGCATCTCTTTCTGATGTGAAACTACCCTGACATTCACCCAGATGTACAAATGCCTCCTAGAAAATGAAGATATTCCTTCCTTCTCCCCTTGTCTTACTTCAAACACTGTCCCCCGCCCCCGACCTCAACTTCACTGACTTTTCAGTAAGGTCCCCTTCTCATGCCTGTGCAGTGTCTGTTAGTTTGGCTCCATCTTTTCCCAATGTTGTGTGATATTAAATGCATAGTCTTCTTTCTTTGCCCTATTTTTGAAGGAGTAAACCCAGCTGAAGTGAGATCTCCTCATTCAAGGTGGTTCTTTGTCCAGCATATGGTGTGATTGAAAACAGCATGACTAAGGTCCACCAAGTACCATCTTTATCCCTAACCGTTTAAAAGAGTCTTTTGCTGCATATTTGCCCAATGCAATCTACAATTTGATCTTTTGACAGCTGTTACCAGGAGCATTGATTGTAGATCTAAGCAGAGTGAATTCCTTGGCAACTTTAAACTTTTCCCTGTGTAACATTCAGTCCATTGGTCCAGATTTGGTTGCCTTTATACTAAGTGGCAATCCATACTGTAGGCTGCGGTCTTTGATCTTGATCAGCAAGTGCTTCATGTCCTCCTCACTGTCATAGAGCAAGGTTGTGTAATTCTGATATGGTAAGTTGTTAATGAACCAGTCTCCAATCTTGTAGAGCCATTCTTCAATCTTGGGTGTTCCTTTTCATATAGTACAGTGTCTCAGATTATTTAGCATGCAGATTGTATTCTTAGCATACAGATTGAATAAGTATGGAAAAAGGACACAACCCTGACACACACTTTTTATAATTCCCTTCTTCTGTTCAAAGAATGGCCCTTTCTCTAGTGTGTAGGTCTCAAAATGAGTACAATGAAGCATTCTGGAATTTTCCTGTTAACCATAGTTTGTTGTGATCCACACAGCCAAATGCCATTGCAGTTGGCTACCCTTAGAAACAAGACTAGAAACCGAGAGAGAGATTAACTTGAAAATGTTACCATACTGGATAGTGTTCACTAAAAATAGTTTGATCTAATGAAATTATGAGTCTCTGTAAATTACAGAGCTTCCTGAAGCTCACCAGCCCTTAGATATGCACATGTAGTAGACTTCTAGTGCTGGCATCACAGAGTATATTTGGAGACTATATGAGAGACTTCTAAAAGTTTATGGTAAATTTTATTATTTTTCATTCCCCTCCAAGTATTTTTTAAGCTCTCTCATGCATGTGCAGGTCAGTCCTTTTACTATCTTTTATTTACCTTCTAGACATTCACTGAGGTACATACAGGTCTCTGGCTCCTTCTGGATCAAGAAGGCATACACAGAGGCCTTGTAGTCCATCGATAACTTACATTCCAATGTACTAATATGAAAGAGACTAACTGTATGCTAAAGGGTTATGAATATATGACCTTTCATTTCAATTCCATTTTACATGTATGGCCTTTTGTAATATAAATAATCTAAAGTATAGTATGTGACAGTTATACACTCATTTGTCAAGAAAAATGGACTGTATTTGAGGATTAAGAATGTAGGGGTGTCAATCAGATCATAGCCAATGAGGTCTCTGTGTGGGCATGGCCTTCTCCTGAGAATTCTGGGAAATCTAGCAGTACTTCCTTCTTGGAGGCAGGAGAGACTCTCTCACACAACTCACTCCCATAAAGGTGCTCTACTGACAAGACATATGGCATTATGCTGATAGACCCCATCCCCTGGGAACTGGAGGAGCCACTTGAAGACCCCTGTCAATGCTGAGGTATTTACAAAGCCACTGGATCCAAGGACACTCTCCCCACTGGTTTGTGATCATCTTGCATTTGGTGTTATTGTATGTTTTGTGAGTCTGAAGAGGATTTTGCAGACTGATATTGGACATATGGGCTAATATTAAACTTGTGGGCCTGGACTGGACTGGGTTAGGGTGCTTTCTAAATGTACAATTACCTTTTATATAAGACTCTCTCTTAAATACATATGAGTGTCTATGGATTTGTTTTTCTTGTCTACCCAGAGTAACACATACGAGTACTGCTACTTACAGTAATTATTCTTTTATTTTTAGGCTTGCATCTCTATGAGAGTGAAAGAAAAATGATGGACTTTATTCCTAGGAAACTGAACAGAAGGATGGTGGCACAATATTTTCCACATGATTTTGGGAAATGTACACACACATCTGGGGGAGAAGGTTTAAAACTTCCTATGAAAACCTCTGGCAAAGGTATTATATGAAGCATCCTTCAATAGCGTGAGCAATCACTCTGCAATCTATTGATTGAGATGTACATATTTACAACGGAGATCACAGCTTGGATGTCTGAGAGTCTAGGCCAGAAACCTGAATGGATGACTCAAGGTAGATGTGAGCCACAGAACAGGAAGTGGCGAGGACAGTGGAGATCCCACAGAAGCAACCATTCTTCTGCTCCATCTACTGTGTCTCAATATTGCTCAATTTAGATTTTCACAAAAGGATAGACATATAGATTTTTTTTCCTTCATATTTCCTGTTTTATAACAGACTCTGCAAGCAAGTAAAACATGACTGGCTACCCTTCTCCCCACTCCTGCTAGCAGTTTATTATAGAAATCTTCAAATGTATGAAAATGAATAAAGGATTTTATGCAGTGAGTATCCACCTGCTTCCCATGCAGGTTCTGCAGGAACCTTCTGCTCTATTTGTCTCTTCACACATGTCTACATCTACCCAGTCATTAATTCCTTTCAATGTTTTGTTGGCTTCCAGGTTGTTCACAGTGGTCAGGACACTTCTGAAACACCTCTATCCATTCTGTCCCCTAGTTTGACAGCTATTTGTCCTGGGTGTGCTTGAGGAAGACTGATGTTTGGTGGCCCCACATCGGAAATGTGGATCAGGGTGAGGTGGCAGAGAGTGAAGAATGATTTGTGAGCTCAGAATCCATGTTTCTTTCTGTTGCAAGTCACAGCATGAAAACAGTCCTCCCAGGGCACCAAAGAGAATGCTGCTTGGGAGAAAGTGATCATGTTGTGTGCAGATGAAAGACAAAGAGAGAGCTGGAGAGCTGGAGGGTCCCAGAGACAGGTGGACAAAAGGTTCCTGAGGACCCCAGCAGCAAAGTAAGCACACACATTTTTTTAAGTGTGTGCAATTCCATAATGATGTTCTCTTTCAGACACCAGAGTAGATGGCCTACCACATTTTAGTTACTCAAACAGAGAAATAAAAGCAAAAACAGACTGTGAAGAAGGCATCATTAGCATTCCTATTTCACAAAAGAGGAAACTGAGGTTTAAAGAAGCTGGGGGCTCTCCAAACTCATAGTTGGGAAGTGACAGAAGTGGGATGTGAACCCTTAGCTGTCTGGCTGCAAACACACATTCTGAACCACATGTTTATCTGTGCATCCTCCAGAATGTTCCATAGTGGATGCCCGAGTCTTGCAAAATGAAATTGCTGAAAATTAATTGCTCAAAAATCAATAACTTCATGGGAGGTTGCGGCAGAGCATTCAATCAAGCATGGACTTCTCCTCTGGGAGAAGGGTCCTGTGGGACCTCACAGGTCACCTGCCCATGTGACATTCCAACAGGGAACTAGGACAGATCCATATAAGGACAGCTATGGAACACAAGCTAAACCACAGAAGAATACATCCCATGCTGAAGACAGAAGATGTGGTGATCCCAACAGCCTCTTTAATACCTTGCTATGGAAATATATGTCACACACACACATGATTCCTTCTGTAGTTTGTGGTATATCGATGATCTAGCAAACTCTGTGTAGAACTAAATGCCTAGGGTGGTTTACAATCTTCTTGAGCTACCGTTTAATAGGATTTATGTTAAAGCATCCCCCAATGTTGCACTGAACTCTCTGGACCACGTCCTCCCTCACCACTGCTATCAAGATGCTGGAACCCTAGTGGTGACAGTGTCTAAGCCACCCACCTCCACCTTTTCAGTCTCTTGTCCTTGTCTTCCTCCTTCCAAGTCTATGCTGGCACCCAAATTAACTTCTCTCAGCTCATAAACGCACCTCACGCTCCCTCCTGCCGAGAAGCTTTGCACATTGGTGTTCTTTCTGAGTGGTCGGCTCTCCTCCACCCCTCATTGCACTAAATGATTTCTTCAGGTCTCAGCGGAAGAGTCACTTCCTCAGGAAGCTTTCTCAGACCACCACTCTTCCCCCAGGGCTCCCAAATGTGGCCAGTTTCCCCGAGAGAACTGCCTTCCCGAGGCCACACGGACCCTGTGCTTAGTGTGATGATGTTATTCTGTTTCCTTTGTGCACTCTAGGCTCCTGGAGAGGTCTGTGCTCTCTTCTGTATCCCTGTGTCTAGTAGAGGGGAAGGCATTCAAAGGGGCTCATGGAGGGCCTGATAAAAATCAATTAATTGTGTGTTCATAATCAATTTTCTCTTTTCTCCTTTTTGCTTGGAGATTTATATATACATATATATATATATATATATTCCCCAATTATGATGATCCTGTTAAAATCAGAAAATCAATTCTAAGAAAGAGCTTCCTTTCTGCTGGCAGCTGCAGCTATTCTCTGCAGAGCCTGCTGCCTTTGGCATCTACCGACCGTTCTAGGGGAGCTTGTGCCATAGAGGATGACGATGTTACATTCCCTGAAATTCTGCCCCAGCTCGGGGTCTTCTTCCTTGCCTGTCATCTTTGGGCTGTCTGTCATAGACTGCCTGCCTCCCAGTCCTGCTGGTCCCTCTGATCCTCAAGGGCGCAGCTTGTCATGATCCAGCAAAAGACCCTGGACAAGTCTGCCTGCCAAGGCTGTCTAACCAGCTAGTGATGAGTCCGTGGGGTTTCACCAAGTGGAAGCTGAGCTGCAGTGTCTGAGGCTCTAGCTTTCCCCAAGAAACTCTCTCTTCCCCCACCCCACTCCCCTCGATTCAAGGGAAGTGTCATCACCACCATGTGCCTTCCCTGTGGAGTCCAACCTAAACTTTACCAGGGAATGGATATACGTGAGTTAGCGCCTGCAGCTTGAGATTAAGTTCTTACTCTCCTTACATGGCAATGCGGCCGACATGCAATTTACGTGAGAGTAATTTCTCCATGTGGTGCCTCGGGGGTGGGGTATGTGTGTGTTTAAAGTATTTTTAAGACTTCTGCGGGCAAGTTAAAAAAAATAGAAATCTTGTCTGTCTGCAAACATCTTGGCAGCCTCCACAGCGTTCAGTGACACAGTGCAAGATTTCCAGGGTGATTTGTCATCGTCAATTCTCTACGTAATGAGTTGGGGAATCTAACGAGGGAGGCCCCTCCCCACGCCCACCCCACCCTGCCCCCGCCCCACTCCTCTCAGAAGAGATATCTCTCTGGTGCTCGGAGTCAGTCTTGTTCATGGCTCTTTAAGGGCTAACATCTCCACGGATCAAGTTCTCTTCTCTCCGGCTGCGAATACAAGTTAAGAGAGGAGGCTGCCACCCCAAACCTGGTTTTCCTGTGCCTGAGGTCCTGACTTGTGTGGCAGAGAGGACCAGGGCTCCCTGGGTTTGATGAGCAGCCTTCTGTCCTCTGGCGGATGTGGCAGCAGGCGGGCTGCATTTATCTGGCATGGAGATGAAAAGCCGATTACACAGTGGAGGATCCAGGAGGCGGAAGCATCTTGTGGATTAGGTTGGCTCCCAGCGTCCTAGATTTCAGGGGGATGCGATCACAGATGTCGTGGTTAATGTTTTCCACGAAGACTGCTTGTCTTGGGTTGGAATAAATGCAAAATCTACCCCAGCAGACACTGCATGGAGAAATACAAGCCAAGAGGCATATTCCCATTTGTAATTCTGTGGTCCTGCGATGGTTTTCCTTCCTCCACGGTGACAATTGATGAAGGAGAGGGGGAGATGATTGGGGCTGGGTCATGTCGCTAGTGAGTGAGGAAAACGTGTGGATGTGCTTCCCCACTCCCTGGATATGCGCTCCGTTCCTGGGTGAGCACAGCCCTTCCCTGTGGGAGAGCACCTTCTGCTCCCTGGAGTGAGCTGCAGATTCCTGCTGTGGCTACAGCTCCCAGAAGCCCCTCTGGGTGGGTGTGTGATTCTCGATTGTTTTTTTTTTTTCAATTGGCTACTTTTCTATTAACATCTAGACTGTAGTTCTACAGGTCACCCTTTCCTGATGTCATTTTGGGGGTGAACAACAAAACAAACAAATCCCTTACTCCTGATTGAGCAAGTCATCAGAAGGTGAGACCCTGAGGCCAGCTATCCACATCTCGTCTTGCCTCTCCCCATCTGGCATGGTGCTCTGCCAAATGGAACCATCAGAATGCTCCAGATCAGAGTTCTGTCTCTGCTTCTCTGTTTACCTTCTCTTCTGATTTTCTGTGCACATGTTGTCATGTCCACCGAGTGTCTGTGCTTCTATTTTTAAAGAGCTAGTGGTTACCTGCTGGGCTGCAGATCACAAAGTCAGCCTTTAGAAATCACTGCCCCGTCCCTCCTCCCCCCAGGGGATAAAGAGAAATTCTCTACTCCAGGTAAAGAGTTACAGTCCCTGAAACCCATGGGGGCAGTTCTACTCTGTCCGGTAGGTTTACTGGGTCAGAGTTGCCTTGATGGTACTGAGGTATTTTGGGCCCACATACGGTCACTCTTAATGGTCTTGGCACCACACTTAGTGATGAACTTTACTTTAAAAAAAAAACAACAACTTTTTAAACTGGAGATGAGCTAGAAATATCATATCCCAGTGCCATAGAGTCCATTTTGGCTCATAGGGACCCTATAGGGCAGGCTAGAAGAGTCCCTATGGGCTTCAGATTCTGTCGCTCTTCCCTGGAGTAGACAGTCTATCTTTCTCCTAAGGAGCAGCGGGTAGTTTCAAACCGCTGACCTCATGGTTAGCAGCAAAACGCATAACCGCTACACCACCAGTTTTCCAATACCAAACCTCAAGGCATGCAGAGCATAAAAGTGTGGCACTTGATAAGGAGTTGTGCAAAATTCTCCCCCCCCCCCCCACTAGGGATACAAAAATCCTAAATAGAACCACCTCAAATCACTGCCGTGAAGCCAATATCAACCTATAGTGGCCACATATAGGGGGCGTATGTGGTTTTTTTGGTTACCTTGTTACGGGAGCAGATACCCAACCTTGTGGACAAGTGTTCACATTTACCTGACAGCGCCACCCAGCTCACTGCCACTGAGTTGATTCTAAGGCACGGCAGTGCAGAGTTGCCCCGGTGGCTTTTCTAGACCGTGGCTTCTGACCAGAGTGGAAAAACCTCGTCTTTCTTTCCAGCTGACCAGCTGGAGGTTTCGAACGGCTCCTCCTGCAGTTAGCAGCCCAACTTGGAACCCACTAAGATGACATCAGTGCTCCCTGGGCAGCACTACCAGGACGCCTTAAAAGGCAAGCTTGTAAACAGGACCCAGCCACAACCATACAGTAGTTTCTGACTCCTAGAAACCTCTAAGGCACAGGAGAGCTGCCCTGGTGGGTTTCTGAGGCTGAAAATCTTGACGGGAGCTGAAAGCCTCATCTGGCTCATGTGGAGGTGGCCGGTGGGTTTGAACTGCTGACCTTTTGGTTAACAGTCCAATTTGTAATCCACTGTACCCCCAGGATTCCATCCAAGTGGCACAGCAAGCCTCCGGTAAGCAAAGACCATCTTTTTATATTTTGTTGGTTTCATTAAGAAAGAGATAGCAGTGCTGCGGTTAAACATTTAAAAAAATAAAGACCAAGTTCAGTATTTTAAAATTCGTCAGACATTTCAAGAATGTACAGTTTCAATAGGGAATTAGTGAACTCATTCCCTAGGAAGGCAACATGATCCACTTCAAACACAAGAGCATCAGAGTCAGAAAATTTGGGATTAAGACTCCCCCCCCCCAATCCTTAATTATGCCTCAAGTAAGTTGTCTTTTCCTGTCTTAGTTTCCTCGCCTGTGAAATGGGAATCATATCCTCTGCGTAGTTGTAAAGATTAGCAGCTATGTTTATAGAGCGACCTCTCCCAGTCTGATCCAGACTGACCTCAATTAACCTGTCATTCAATCTGGTCCGGAAATGAGTTTATTGAACTGTACAGTCTCTCATTTTGTACCACAGCGTCTGCCTCTAGTTTCCACTCAGAAAGTGCCAATTAAATGAAGAACATGCCCAACACTGCATGACTGTTAATTGGTGACTTATCTTTGAAAGCTTTTTTAACAAAGGTTCATTAACCTTTACTTATAATTTGGTTTTGGGGAAATAAGATTTTGAGGGGGTGGGTTAGAAAGCTATTTGGCTCTTTTTTTACATAAACTGCTATGCATTCCTCCTTCTCAACCTTAGAGCAAGTCAGTTGGGTGGACTAGATTAAAGATTCAGACTAGAATTTATAAATCTCTTAGAAATCGGATGAAAAAAATTCTGAGATAGACTTTGGGTTATCACTTCTACTTTCCTTCCATACTCATGGTATTGTTAGACATCATTTAGAATCTAGTTAAATTCCAGCCCTGGGAAAATTTCCTTCCTTGCCATCAGCATCAAATCACTGCTTCCTCGTTGGAGCAAAGCTGACTTGCAATTGCTCTTAACACATTTCAGAGGTGCCTTTGCACTCTTGGAAGTGCAGCTAAGGTTGCTGTGCCCAAAGTCAGTAGTGTGGAAAATGGCCCCTATTGAACAGTTTTTCATGGTAAAAAAACAACTTGAAAGAAAGAAGAATTGTGTTATGCTTCCTGCTCTTCAAACGGATGATGATGATGATGATGCATTTTAACCGGGAGCAGTAGTGACCTCGCCATGAGCCAGAATTGAGTGCATAGCAGTGAACTTAACTAGGAGAACCAGAAATAATTACTTGGATCTCTTTGAGTCTCACCCCTTGTCTATTAAAGTTGGATGTATGCAGGGGAAATTGTGAAGATTGAAATATAGAACAACTATAAGGTGCCATTCTGCCTTTGACCAAATATTATTAGTAAGAATAAATCTAAGCTCTCATCAATGATTTTATTTCCAAAAATAGGGGGAAAGTAAACTTTGAAGTAACTCACCTTTTTTCACATTTATTTATTATTTGAAAATATATCTGTTCAGGATTTAATTCCATTTTAAAGATCTAGACGGATGATACATTTTGCATGTATCGGGAACAGGAGAAGGGCATTGCCCATTCTTGTCTGGAACAGATACCAGTGGCCTTCAAAAATCCATTGATCAATGTATCAATAAGGTCTCCAATACTTTTACGAACGGATGAAAGTAGTTCATGTCAGTTTCGGTTAGACATTTGGGGATCCACGAGTGGGTTCACTTGGTGGGAAGGTCTTTACGGGTACAGAAAAGGCAACTACAAGATCTGGAATTCCTTGTGCAGCAGACAGGCAGATGGGATTGGAGGGCAGTGACTACCCATCTGAGGCCCGGGTTTATGGATTTAGTTTTCTTTCCTGGATGACCAACACCCTGGCTTGGTTTGTTTGGTTTTCAGCCCAAAAGTATTTAGCTTGTAACTTTTAGTAGTCAGTGTGGGTGCCAGAACCACACAGAGGCACGCAAAACGATCAGTCCTTTAGTTTCTGTTGAGATTAACTCACTGACCACCACCAAGGGGTCCATTCCGACTCCTACAGATTCCATGGAATAGGGCAGAAATTGCCCTTTTAGATTTTTGAGACTGTAACTCTATGGGAATAAAAAACGTCATCTTTCTCCCGTGGAGCGGCTGCTGGCTTCGAAACTCTGACGTTGCCATGAGTGGCTCAATGCATCCCCACTACGTCACCAGTCCAGAAAACCCTATGGCCACTTGGAATGGGTTCCACAAGGCGGTAGGGTTTTGTGGTTCCTGTGCTTGCTTTTGTTGAACTAAAGTAATCAACTTACAGGCAGGTCTGATTGGAGAGTGAGGGGCGCTGTCTGCTGGAAGGGGGTGGAAGACGGGCCGAAGTGGTTGGGTTAGTGTTCATTCTGTTCCTTGGCTGTTTGTCTTTGCTTCCTCCGGGCACGTAGTATCCACCTTGGCTGGGGCCAGGGGTGCAGTCTTGGGGGCACTCTGAGGGTCTCCCCTGCTCATTGATGGTGCGAGTCACGATTCTCTCCTTTCTTGGCTTCCTGGAACCCGCCCAGGGCGCGCGCTCTCAGAGGTGCGCGGGAACAGACAAACTGGATCTCACAAGGTGTCGGCGGATCAGCCCTTCCAGAGGCGGTCCCACTTCAGATCTAATCTTGGGCCCACCGCCTGAGACCCAGCGCCGCCGGGACAGCATTCGCGCCTGCTAACCGCTCTCTCCGGAGGCCAGACCAGCGGCTCGCCTGCTGATTGGACAAAGTTGCCCTCCCATCCCACCTTCCCATCGGCCTGTCCTGACGCTGCCGCACACGTCCATTGGCCAAGCGTCGTGCCAATCAAGACACAGTTCACCTCCCCCAAACAGCCAAGCCGGCGGGCGCGTGCTGAGGAGGCGGGGCCTTGGATGTGGGGGGCGTGGAAAGGGCGGGACTCGGGAGGAAGCCGGCGCTGCGGCCGCTCGCTCAGGTCTGGACTGGAGCGCAGCATCTTCCCTGCAGCCGCTACGGCTGGCGCTGCACCTGGCCAGGTAAAGAGAGCTTTGTCGGTCCTGCTGGCGATCTGCCCCATCTCGTCTCCACGACCAAAGACTGGCTGCTCCGCCTCCCCGGGCTCCAGGGCTCTCAGAATGAGGCATCAAATCTGTTTTGTCTGGCTGCTGGGTCTTTCTCCCTTCTACGCCCGTTCCTCCGGCTCCCCAACCAAGCCGCTTCCAAGTGCGTTGGTGGGGCGTCTGTGTCACCCCTGCGCTCCTCACTAAAGAACTCCTGCCCTTAAACACTCTGGTGAACCCCCTGGACCCACCTTTGCAGGCTTGACACAAGAAGGGTGGACAGGCGGGGGTGGGGGTGGGGTCCTGATGCAGCGCCCTGTACTGAAGCTGGATGGCTGCGTCTCCCTCAGAGGCTCAGAGAGGGTGCCCCGCTGCGGGGTCGGATTGGGAATGGAAGCTGATGAGTGATTAGGATTGACAAGGACCAGGAGGAGAGCGATTGCTGCTTTGTGTTTGTCTTTATAGGGGACATTCACCATCACCATTTTCTTCTTCTGGTTTTCATCTTCATCGTCATCATCACCAAGAAACGACACCGCCACCAGCAGCATCTGTCTTCTTCCACCAGAGTGCTTGCTCCAAGTTCTGCAAAAGCAGACTCGCTCAGGCATGTAAGTGTTGACCTCCCCTCCTTAATAACAAGCTGTGGCCCTATCCTGCGAGACCAGAGCCATGCCCTCCCACCCTGGAACTCAAGGACAGGGAGCAAGAAAGAGATTCTGAGGGGAGGGGGTCGTTTTCTTGTCCCCATCTGCCAAATAAAGCCTCTTGATGTTCCTCACTGCTGCTTACTGACTCCTGGAGAGTTTGACATTGGCCTCCACACACTCCTGATGGGCTGATGCAGAGGTTGGTAGAGGGTGTCCCTGTGCAGCCGGGGAAGTTCAGTCATGGACATGGGCACAACCGAACCTAAACCTTCCAGAGGTCAAGTCGTTGAGTGCTGGGTTTTCTTCCTGGGGGCACTGGCAGCACTAAAGCATGATCCATATTTACATATAGGCTGTACCACCATGGGGACTCTCAGTTCTCAGAGAGAGGCCTGCCTGTGGTGTCAGCAGGCACACCATTTGGGATGCACTAGCTAGAGTTTAGCCCTTCCTGGGGCTTACTGTAATATCTCTTGCATGCCAGACTAACTGGCATTAGGGGAGATGTTGCATTACACATTGTAAAAAACTTGAGCCTCCTGGTTAGAGATGCCTGACCATTATTCTGCTGTGTTTCTGCTGTGTGTATAGTGTAGTTGCAGGGCCAGGGGATGCAATGCCTTTAGATGTCTGTACTGCAAGAACTACGAAGCTGCGGCCTCAATGATGGGGAACAGAAGCACTGGGAGGCAGGATATTAACACGGCCAAATTAGTGATCTCTCAGATATGGGTTCAAATCTCAGCAAAGCCACATACTCTTACTAGGTGAGGAACTGACTCTCCTGAACTTTAGTTTCTCCTTGGTACAACAGAAGGGGTTTGCCTCTGAGGGCACTTCTGAAGACTAGGTGAGTTCATATGAATAAAATGCTAATGGTAGTTTGTGGCAGCGCTCCTGTGGTGAAGGAATGGTTAAGTACTGCTGATAATACTAGTCAATAAGAAAAGAAAGACTAGTATTCTTTCCCTAAAAAAGGATGCATTCCCTCTCATTATTCTGTCTCCATCCTATGTCAGTCTTAGAGTTCATGCTAACGGGCACTGACAGTCCATAGGCTTCCTCACAGGACTGGACTTTAAGGGAAGTGGTACTAACTGAAGGCGCCTTGGTGCGGTGGGGACTCAGCTGCTTGACTGCTAAACAGAAAGCTGGAGGTGCTAACCTACCAGCTACCCCATAGGAGAAATCGGTGGCAGTCTGCTTTGGTCAAGATCACAGCATGGGAAACTCTATGGGAAACCCTATAGTCTGGCCTATAGGGCCCACATGCGTCTGATTTGACTTCAGGGAGTAGGCAGGCACTGATTGAAGCCACTTGTGTCTGCAGAGACATTTCTCTCACTGACCTGTGCAAGGACTTAAGAAGCTCACAAATTCAATGCAGCAAAGACTCAGCATTGGAGAGGGTTTCTGGCCTCTGGATCTGGCGTTGGCTGTTTCTTTCTCTCTGGCTGTGCAATGCACTGACTTGGTAAATTGTGCTTTTTACAAAATCACTGCTGAATGCATTGGCTTCTGCCCAGGAGAAGCCAAACTGCTTTTCTTCTCACGTCCCTGGAATATGAGGCAACTCTTAACTTGGCCAGGATGGAAGAACGTTGTTTTTGCAATAACTTTGTTCTCTTAGAAAATGTTTCCTTACCCATGTAGAAAGCAACATGTCATTATCACTGAATGTCTATGTGCTCAATTCTCTATTTAGAGAGTGGGATTAGTAGAGATACTTTGACATTTAGGGAATGAGTAGGGTTCAGAAAGCTTATGGGAAGATTCTATTATCTTTCAATTCCATTTTCCCCCCATCGACCATCCTGATATATTATCTGTTACTATATAAGAAGACAGGATCCTTTAAAGCATGGAAATTAGCATTCATTTTCCGCACTGGGCTCTGATGTCTCTGGGAGGAAGCTGGCCTCTCTCCCACCAAATCCTGAGACTCAGTAGTTGTTGAGGTTGTGAACTTACGTTCCATCTTTGTCTCTTTGGTTCGACTCTTCTTTCTCTGTGTTCTTCTTTCCTGTCACAGATGCTGTCACTTTGGTGCCTTGAATCAGTCCGAGGTCCATACTTGCCCAGTTGTAAAACATAAGGAAAGCTCTCTCTCGTCCTTTTCACCTCAGTGAGAGCTGTGATGGTCAGGTCTGGGCAGAGGCCTGTTGCACTCGCTTAAACTCAGTATCGTAGCTCAGGGACTAGAATCTTTTTGCTTTGTGGTTACACATCTTGTCCTGTCGGCCTCTCTACATATAAGATGGGTGAAAACTATCCCCAGAGGCGGGGGAGTGGGAACAGAGTGGAGCCTGATGCGATCATGACAAACGCTCTTGATGGGGAATCCCAAAGGACTTCTCTCCTACCTGACAAGGCTAGTTTTTGTGGTGAAAGCTTTAGGCTCATGCATGTTGTCCCAGGCAGGAGTGCGTTTTAGATGCTCTCACCGTTAATCAGTAATAAAACTTTGCTTGTATCGTTGTTAAACTACCAAGAGATATTTAACAACATGCTTTAACAACAACTCTACTGTTGGCAGATTGATCACGTGTGTGTGTGTGGGGGGGCAGTTACTCTTGATCTCCTGTAGGAGTCTAGTTTTAATAAGATCCGTTATTTTTAGATGCACATAATGTCAGTCTGAAAAATCAGCGTTTTTTCCCCCAGCAGGTTCCAGCCTGTGTGTGGACAAAGATGCAACCGCTAATCTGATGTGCTTCATCTTGCAAAGAGGCTCAGCCGGGGGAATTGCATCTTTGTGGATCAAACATGAACCTGCACCAACAGGCTGTCCTTTGGAGAGAACTGAACTTTCTCGGTGTTTAGCGTCTGAGCTAACACAGATTGTTTTCCAGGTAGTTATCTGTCTGCCTTGTAAGGGAATGGTGGCTAAAGGAGGGAGATATCTCTCTTACCTGATCAACAAAGGAAAACGAGGGCTTTGGAAATGCTTTATTCCCTCCAACTTGAGGTTCTTGAGTCCTCTGGCTAATGGGGAAGAAGGGGAGTCCCAGAAAATGTATGTTTTGGCATTTGTTTAGGCTCTGAGTATGCAATGCCATCGTATACACATAATGAGGCAGAGGCAGGGAAGCGAGTAGAGGGTCCGCCTTTGGATTTTTTTGGCTTATGATTTCCCTGAAGTTATGAAGATCTTGACAATTCACCTCTGTAAGAAGCAGGCTACGAGCTTAGACTTGAAAAACAAACATAGAAAAAACCCAAATCTGGCTATTTTACATCGAAACTGGCTTTCATCATGTTCTTTCTCAGTGATGCTGTGGCTATTCCTGTTTCCCAGCATGTCAGTTTGTTGTGGGGCCCATCGAGTTGATTATGACTTGTGCAAACCTGTGTGACAGAGTATAGTTCAGAGACCATCGTTCTCACAGTAGCAGATTACTAGTTCTCCCTTGGGAAGAGCCACTAACCTTATGGTAGTAGTTGAGCGCTTCACCATTGTGCCACCGGGCTGGGACGCCTTCTAAAGTATCATAGGTTATTATCAAAGACCCAAGCCTTTCAAATGCAGCTTGACTTTCTGAGCGACAGGCTTTGAGGGAAACATTTTGGAGGTAGGCAGGACAATTTAGCAATTATGTCAGTCATTAGAATCTGGGTTTACATTAAGATGTAGCAGGAGCATTTAGGGTTGAAAGAGGTCCTCAACTGCAAATATAAATTGAGGAGAATACTTATTAGATCTTAAATAAGACAAAGGCAAGACAAAGATACATTGGTTGACTGGAGAAACAAATCCAAAGACCCTCCTATGTGTAAGAGAGAGCTTCATATAAGGAGTAATTGTATATTAAGAAAACGTTCCAGCCCAGTGCAGATCAAGTCCATAAGTCTGATATTAGCCCTTATAGCCAATACCAGTCTCTGAGTTCCTCTTCAGACTCACACAGCACATGCAATGAGGCTGAATACAGGGAGATCACAGGCCAGTGCATGGAAAGTCTTGTGGAACCAGTGGCAGTGGAAGCATCTCAGCACTGGTGGTGGGTCTCCATGTGTCTCCTCCAGCTCTCTGAGTGTCTCAACACAGGAAAAGGAAAGCAGAGAGAGACCGTGGGTCCGACCTCCGGTGAGATATTTATCTAGGTCATATCTCCAAATGAAGTCATCAAGCTGCAATCCGATTGACAGGCTAAACTCCACCCCTTCACTCATAATGCGCTCAAATTGGCAGGAGATTTTGTAATTCCCACACACATCGTTCAGGTGAGGGAGACCATTAATACTACATCCTCGTGACTTCCAAGGGTTTACAGATAATGGGAGGTTTAAGTATAGTATGGGAGTGTGGTGAGGGGGGCTACCCAAAAAGCTATCACAGAAGCATGATGGGTAGCAGATCAATATACCATAGTTGCGAGAAAAACTATAATGGGAATAGAACCATGACTGACACACATGCCTTATGCTAGAGTACACAAGATTGGTGCATAGACCTTTAGACCAAGACAAGGCACAGTCTTCATTACAGACACACCTGGGAAAAGCACTGAGGGAGATTGCCACTCTCTGGGCAGGTTAAGGGGTTGCTAATCCACACTCTAATGCACTCTGTCTGAGGGCAAGCTTATTCACCCCTTATTTCTGGTCAGAAGGCATTTGTTGGAGGTTTATTCCACGTGGGAACTCTGCACACAGGTTTGGGGCTTTCATTATTACCCATAACCTCAGAATGTAAGCTCTACTACAAGACTCACAGGAGGTTCCTGGAGTAAATAAATTGCTGCTCTTAGGTGCCCAGACTCATAGTGACCCCATGGATGGCAGAACACAAGACACTGCCCAGCCCTGCATTGTCTTCACAACTGTTATGTTTGAGCTTATTGCTACAGCTGCTGTGTCACTCGATCTTCTTCAGGGTCCTCCTCTTTCGTACCGACTTTCTATTTTATCAAGCATGATGTCCTTTTCCAGAAACTAATCTCTGCTAATGTCCAGAGTACATGCTTCTAAGGATCATTCAGGCTGTACCTCTCCAAGTCAGATTCATTTGCTTTTCTGGAAGGCGGTGGTACATTCAGTGTTCCTCACCACTATCGTAATTCAAATGTATCAGTTCTTCTTTTGTCATCCTTATTCACTGTCCACTTTCAAATGCATCTGAGATGATTGGCATGGGTCAGGCATACCATCAGTAAGGCTGTGAAATCAGGGAAAGAAACACCTTTGTGTTGTTATTGTTAGGGTATTCCTACCAATATCCTTCCTATTGGTATTTCAGGCTATCATAGGAGTGCTCTATTGTTTGCTTGTATGAAAGAAACACAGAGAGCATGGTAAAACTCCAACCAGCAGCGTGGCACTTGACTATTAGCCATGGCTGCCCAATAGTGTGTGTGTGTGTGTGTGTGTATCTTAAACATTTCTTTTTAAAGTGTGACACTTACACAAAACATAGAAGATATTACTTAATCCTTTGGAAGTACTCAATTTGGTGGCATTAAGTCCATTCACAATGTGGCCATTACTGGAAGATTTTTATCGTCCCAAACAGAAACACTATACCCATTAAGAAATAACCACCCACAGCCCCCTCCCCTCAGCTGGTGGTAACTACTATTCTACTTTATGTTTGCCCAAACCTGTCAGTTCTACAGCTCTCATCTAAGGGAATATTTACTCTTTCATACCTGACTTATTTTGCTTCGTGGAAGTTTTGTCAAGCTCCATTCATATAGCATGTATCAGAATTTAATTTATCTTTAGGACTGAATATGATGTTGTAGGATACAGATATTGCATTTTGTTTATCCATTCACCTATCAATGGACATGGGTTGTTTCCCATTTTCAGCTGCCTTGAGTCCCGCTGCAGCAAATATTAGAGTTCAAGCTTCTCTTTGAGTCCTTGCTTCCAATTCTAGTGACATACCCAGAAGTGGAATTGTGGGATAATATGGTAAATCTAGGAGAGCCCCAATTGGGGGCAGTAGGGGGGGGGGTTCCCCTATGAGTCAGCACTGACTTGAGGCCAGTCAGTGCTTAACTTTTTGAGGGCTCTCCAGGCTGGTTTTCACAGTGTTTGTACCATTTTATAGTTCTCCTTCTCCCTTTCTCCCTCCCTCCCCATAAGTAATAGATGAGCGTTCTAATTTCTCTACATCACTGGCAAGGCTTGTTGGTCTCTGTTTGTTCATTTCAATATAAGAGTTATCCTGTTGTTGTGGATCATCATCCCAAATGGGTGTGAGTTAGCATGTCATTCGGGGTTTTTAAAAATCATTTTATTGGGTTTATCACAACTCTTATCACAATCCATCCACTGTGTCCACAATAAATCCACTGTGTCAAGTACATTTGTGCATTTGTTGCCATCATCTTTCTCAAAACATTTGCTTTCTACATGAGCCCTTGGTGTCAGCTCCTCATTTTTCCCCCTTCCTCTTCCCCTTCCTCTCCGCTCCCCTTCCCTTATGAACCCTTATAATTTATAAATCAGTATTATTTTGACATATCTTACACAGTCCGACATCTTCCTCCACCCACTTTTCTGTTGTCATGATGGGTTTTTTTTTGTTTTTGTTTTTTGGGCATCATTGCCCTCTGGTGGTGGGACTAGGAGGCCCAGCCTTGCTGCTGGATTTGAACCTGCAACCCAGTGGGCTGCAGTCCCGTGCACAACCACTATGCCACCGGGGCTCAGCCCCCTTCAAGATGGTTTTTAATTCGTACTTCATCTATGGCCATTGATGGGGAACACCTCTTCACGTGCCTATTGGTCATTTGTACAGCTCTTTGGAAGAAATGCCCCTTCAAATTCCCTTGCCCTTTATAATGTGTGGTTATTTTTTTTCAGTGGTTGACTTAGAGAAGTTCTTCATATATTCTGGATATTATTCCCTTTCTAGATGTATTTTCTTCCATTCTGCATGCTGTCTTTCACCCTAGTAACCTCAAACCTTGGCATGCACAAATGAGGTTCAAATGAAGCTGTTTAAGTCAATGACAGCATCTGTGAGTGAGTGAGAGAGAACCCTTCAGTGTGGCACACAAAGGAACGAGGCTTGTCCTTGTGCCCCCGGAGCTTCTCCGGAGTCCCGAGGACTCCGCGTAGCTTCTCTACCTATCACAGTGGTCTGTGCCTGGGGTATTGCATGGGTTACTGAAGTAGGATGGAGAAAGTATTGGGCAGTGACTAGAACTGTTATGTCATTAAATGAGCCATCTCCTGTGACAGTTCCAGGTGCCCAGATATCTTATTTAATGAGTTCCGTCTCGCAGAGCAGAAAATCAAATCCTTATTTGTCACCATGTCCAAGGGATGCCCTTCTGCTATGACACTTACTGGCTGAAAACACATCCGCAGAAGTGGCTTTGGTCAGAACCCCAGGAGTCAAATTTCTCACCACTACACCCGTGTCCCTGCAACTTGAGTGTTGATATTTTGTCCCAAGATAGGTCCTCAATGTCTTTCCCAAGGCAGGTAGTGAGCATGACTCCTATGTTCCCACAGTGCCCATCTTTCTGTTGCCTGATATATCGCCAGCTCTGTGCAGGAGCCAGTGGTGCCAGAGCTCCTGCATACAGACGAGGAAATCAGGCCTAGGGGGGTCAGTGTGTCGGAGAAACCTGGTAGAATAGTTCTACTCTTTGAAGGTGACTCTAAGTTTTTTTTAACCAGCTAACCCTTGAGTAAAGCCTTGTGAGCACATCTGTCACACATCCAGGGCTGGTGGCACAGTGGTTAAAGCGTTTGGCTACAAACCCAAGGGTGGTGATTCAGACACACCCCCAACCATCCGTGAAAACAACAGCCTAGGCTCTTTCCTATGGATTGCTCTGGGTTGGAATTGACTCCAGGGTAACAGGTGTTTGGGTTCTTGTGTTGCGGTCACGTTCTTAGTTATCTCAAGCTCGTTCTGATTCTTCTTTTTTTAGGCTCTGGAAATACTGGTTAATTGTACTTCTATGACTTTTTTTGGGGGGGGGGAGAAATCTGTGATACACTACTGTCTACAAGGGACAATTGGCATACTGATAAAATACACATCATTGTTTTCAAATATGACTCACGGTCCCATAAACCTTGTACCCAGTATTATTCTCTAGGGAGTTGATAACATGTTTTTCTAGTCGTTTAGTGAAGACGGTGCAGAGAGGGAGATTAAAGGTGACCTGCCCAAGGACACTCCCGGTCCATGGCACAGCCAAGAATAGATGCAGGTCAGTCGACTCCCTGGACTTTGTTCATTCCATCACTCAATGTCTCTTCAGGAAATAGCAGCCCTGCTGACTAGAAAAATGAAGAACGTAGACAACTCTTAAATTGAGTTTAGGGAGCTTGTCTCCTGCACACCCCCCTCCCTTCGCCACCATCCATCTTTACGCAGGAAGAATCAATAGCTGCCAAATTGCAGCACTCTCAGTGAAATCCAGGATCCCAACAGACACAGAATTCGTCTGGAGAAACACACCTCTGATGTCATAGCTGGACACTGCGCAAATGATGAAGAAAAGGGGAAAGGAAACTAGACTCCATGGCAAGACTCCAAAGGGCGTGAGACCTTCTTTCCCATCAAGTCATATCTAAGAAGGAAGAATCTCATGGAGTTGGCAGGGTGGGGTGGGAGGAGGGAGTGTGACCTTGTATTCTAAGACTATAGGTAGTACAGGTAAGACATGGACCCAGGAGAAGAGTGTCAGGCAAACTCAGATCAAACAAACAAAGAGGATATGAAAACCAGACAAATCCCAAGGACAAAATTTTTTTCCAAGTAGGGGCAGAGAGTTTTTAACATCACAGGCAGTGTATGATAGCCATCTCTGCTGCTTGAGAAAGGCAGGCTCATATTAACAGGAAGAGAGAAAGCAGAACTCCTCAAATCTCATTTTGCTCCTGTCCTTTCCCTTCAAGTGCAGCAGATGAGCATTTCTCTCTCCAGAGATGGATGTATAAGAAGCCTCTCATTCTTTGTACAGATCACATTCATTTCTGTTTCATGCCAACTTCCTCTGAGAAGGTGGCAATGTTCATTTCAGTCCATCTTACCCTCCTGCTCTGGATAGTGCCAAGATTGGGGCAGACGTGGTGCCCAGCATTGGAAGGGAGACCTCTGTTTACAAAAATACCTGTCCACACGGGTTATAGAACTTAGTTCTGCTTGTAGGACTCTCAGTACCATTTAGCTTCAGCTGTGTCCAGACCTTGCTGAGTCCATGAAAATTGTGTTAACACAGGCTATTGTTTTTTCTGCCTGTCTGTGCCACCTATGACTCTTGGGTCTTATAGACCCTGTGGGGCACTTCCAGAAAGCAGGACCTGGATCTGCCTGCTCTGCTCCAGGACCCACAAATTTCTTTCCCCCAAATTCTGAGGGCATTTTTCTCTCTTCTTGTTTCTTCAAGGTTCTTTGTGGCTACACTTCTCACTCCTGTTTACATGCATCTGGAAATTCCCTATACTCTTCTAAGTACCCAAGAGTTTGGCAAACAGACTTCAGAAATATTCACAGCACCTTTTCTCCTTGGTGCATGCTTCCATGCAATGAACATCATTCTGATTACCTTTCTCAAGAAGGACCCTGCAAGAGAGGAAAATGCAAGGTCAAATAAACACAAATGTAAATGAATATGACTGAAAATTACTTTCCTTAAGAAGAGCAGTTGTTGGGGAAGTCAATTTTCTCTGCAGTAATTTTGCTTTTTTCTGAGAATGACCCCTGTTTAGTAGGCTTCACTGACACCAATCCTGCCCTATGGCCACTGCTAGTTGAACAAGGACTTGATGTCTGACCTAAGAAAGGTCAGTTGGAGTTACTTTTCCAGAAATTAGAATTTTGGATGGAAGGACGGTAATGACTGTGAGTCCCTGAGCTAAACAAATGTTCCAGTGAGATAGAACTCATGGCCCATGAGTCCTGCTGCAGAGACCACGGGAAGCCCGGCTGCATCCTTTCCCTCTTGCTCTTGGCATTTCAAGTCCTTCTTCAGCTTGTCGAATTTCCCCGGGATCTCTTTCATATTATGAAGGTAGCTGAAGTTAGTTTTGGTTGCATTTGACCCAAAGTACTTTAGGACGGCCTTCACAATTATAAAGACAGAAACATAGTTCAAAGGAAGCTGAAACTCATTGGGGGTGGGGACGAGGGGTGGAGAGAGAGAGAGAGAGACTTGAACTATGAAAGATGTATTCATCTAATGGGCAAAATGAGAGTTGTCAGGGTCACATCTGCAAATCTGGAACAACTGTGGGCCTTTTGCGTGGCTATATACACAAGAGAATGCCTTGATGATATGTAGAGTTTCTGAAAGGTGAAGATCCTTCCAATTGAAAGCTTACTTGGGAGCCTGGGGAAGGTTTGTCAGGATGGGGTGTTCTAGGAAACACAACTTACCTGTATAAAGGACGATTGGGTGGGAAAGGGGCCGGACTTAGTCTAGCTCTGGAAGAGCAAACACCAATGGAAAGAAATAAATGATGTAGATCATAGCTCAAGAAAAAGGAAATATCTCTCACTTGTAGAGTCTCTGAAGTACCACGAGGTTCCCTTGCAGGTCGGAGGATGCTTGCAAAGAAGTGTTCAAAGTGAGAGTGGATGGCTGGTCCAAAGGAGACTCAAAAAAGGAGGAAAGAGCGTGCCCATCTTGAGAAGATGGAGTGCAATGTATACTCCTAAGTTTCCTCGGTATCGAAGATTTCATCCTTTACCCCTCTGAGTATTATTGGCTGCTAAATAGAAATGCTAAGCCACATTTTGATAATGAGAGTTAAAGCATTTTAAAAATTTAATTTTATGAAACCTTCTCTCCTCCCTTTACTAAAACATATAAGCTTCAAACTTTTCTTTGAGAGTTGATCATTTCAAAAACTTAGGAAACAGTATTTGTGTTTTCTACTATCCAAATTGAAATGTGCAGTGATGAAACATTTCAGTGGTTAAAGTTTTTTTAAAAAAACTTTTGGTAACCTTAATGTACTAATAATACAAAACTCCAGGAAATCCTGGATTATATTGTCCCCAAATCTCTAGACTGGAAATGAATGGATTTCCTTGAATTATTTTAATGAGTTTCAGAAAGCCAGCATTCTCCTTCAAATCTTTCCTAGATAAATGCAGGGGAAACTTGCCTTTTGCCAAACCCCAAACCCACTTCTCTATCACGCATGAGCTAGTCTTTTAAAGATTGCGTGTCACCATTGTGTCTTGCAGATTGTTATTTTCAGTGAGGAAGTAAGGACTGGATTGCTCTAGTCTGCCACATATCTCAGCAAGTCCACGTTAATATGAAATAATCCCATCATCCTCAAGGACAGGCAAGGAATGTCACTTGGTTTTAAAACTCTGCCTTTGAGGACTCTGTCAGGCTTGTCTGACATCCTGAAGCTTTTTGCAGTCTTTCATAATCTCTGTCTCTTAGTCTTAAAAATATAATCATGCATACATGTAACCATTCACTTGCTCACTGCCCTAGGGATTCAAGCAGATTGATTATATGAAGACCAACCAAGAGCCCAGACTTTCGTGCTTTGTACATTGGATTATTGGACAATTTTAAAAAATGCTATTTGCAACCTAAGTCATAAACATTCTTTCTTTTCAGAGTCTCATTAAAAGGAAAGAATTATAATAGTGTTGACTCAGATGTAAAACTATTTTATAGATCAATTTTAGAAACATTTTACCATTTCTAGCCTCGATTTCCCTACCAAGTATGAACTGCTTCTTAATTTACATATTCTCTCCTTTTGTTTTAGGAAATGCATGCTCCAAAAATGATGCATGCTTATTGTCAAGAATTCAAATAAAGCAGAAGGTTATAATGATAGTTTTTAAAAATCACTCAAACTATTATAGTTCCCCTGGCTAACCTTTTGAATCCCAGTTCGTATACTTATGCTGTGGCAGGTATTAGTGTTGTCCCTTTGCTTCTGACATATAGTGACCCTGTGCCAACAGCACGAAGCACTGCCTGGTCTGACTCCAGCCTCACAATCCCGGCTGTGGCTCGATCTCATTCTGTGGCAACCACCATGGCAACCCAATTCCTTGGAAGTCTTCCTCCTTTTCACTGACCCTCTGCACGATATACAGGGATAGGAGACAATTGTCACCGTCCTCATTGTTAAAGAACACTCTGACTGTCCTTTTTCCAAGACAGATTTATCCATTCTTCAGGCCGTCCATGATAAATACAGTATTCTTGGCTATCACCCCAGTACACATTCATCAGTTCTTTTGGTTGTTGTTCTTTAATCTTCTTTACTCATAGTTTGGTATCCCCATGCTTATAAAGTGACTGAAAATACCATGTCTGGGCTCAGATTCATCTTATTCCACTAAGTGACACCCTTGCTCTTTGATACTATAAAGAGATCATTTGCAACAGATATGCCCAGCGCAAGACGTTGTCTGGTTTCCTGACTGTTGCTTCCACAAGCCTTGGTTGCGAATGCAAGTAAAATGAAATTCTTGGCTACTTCAAACTTTCTCCCACTTATCATTGGTCCAGTTGTGAGAAATTTTGTTTTCTTTACGGTGAGTCTTTAATCAGTAAGCTCACTTTCAGCAAGCACATTCATGTCATGGGTATGTTGGAGGTTGTTCATGACACGTCCTCCAGTCCTAATGTCAAATTCTTCTTCATATAACCCAGCTTCTTGGGCTACTTGCTCAGCACACTCATGGTGAAAAGCTACAACCCTGGCACACACCTTTCCTGTGTAAACGAAGCAGTATTCCTTGGTTCTGTGTTAACGATGGTAGGTTGGACTTATGTACAGGTTCGGCCCATGAACAACTTATGTGTCCTGAAATCCCTATCCTTTGCAATGTTATTCATAATTTCTTATGATCCACAGAGTGGAATGCTGTGGTATAATCAATGAAAGAATAAAAGATGGGCAAACATCTTTCAAGTAGTCTCTGCTCTCTATCAAGATTCATCTGACATTAGTAATGTCATCCCTCATTCCAGGCCCTCTTTTGAATCCAGCTTTAATTTCTGGCCATTCCCTGTTGATGCAGTGCTGCAATCATTTAAAAATTATCTTCACAGAAGTTTACTTACCAAAAAAATCACACAATGAATGATATTAGTTGATAGCTTCGGCATATTGTTGGATCACCTTTCTTTGGAAAGGGCACAAATATAAATGTTTCCCAGTTGGAGACTTCAAAATGTTCATGGAGAAATATAATTAAGAGAAAATGGCATTTTCCATGAACTTTTGAAGCCCTTCATATATGCAATATCATATATAGACATAGACATACATATAGAGCATAGATAAATGTTTAGATAGAACACTTTAAAAAATATTTACCTACTCTTATTTATCTTATCATCCAACCTTTTGTATCCATGACAATAGTAATGAAAACTACTATCTGACTATCTTGTATATAAATGATGTTTGTCTGGCATTGGCAAATTTTGAGATGTGAGGCAAGGGTCATATTGACTGCAATGGATGAATAAGATCTTGTGTCAACTTGGCTGGACCCTGATTTTCGGTGGATTGACAATTAAACAGTCATGTGACTTGGCAATTATTTGATGATGTAAATGGACAGTTACGTAATGCTATAATCTAGTAGTCATGTGATGAAATCTGGCAGTTATGTAATGATGCAAGCTGGTGTGGTGATTCTTCATTTTCACATAACATCACCTTCCGTGTAATGATCCAGTGTTTGCAATCTAACATGTCAGTAGGTGAGGAGTGGGCATATGATTCAATTAGAGACTCTCTTCATAAAAAATACATTAATATTTTCTTAAATTTCTTGCAGCAGAAACAAATTGAATGTGAAGGAATGATAAACTCAAAAGGGTTTACCATATATACTCGTGTGTAAGCTGAGTTTTTCAGCACATTTTTAATGTAGTTTTTTTGTGGTGCCTTGACTGATATTCGGGTCGGCTTATACTCAAACATCTCAGTTTGAGATATATATAATTTTTCTTGAAGGTTTTTGCTATATTTTGTAAAAAGGATGATGAAAAGACATTAAAATATTGGGTAATTATACTTCTGTTTTTAGTCATTAGTTTCTGCTTTTCTCAATGTCAGTTGGTTTTGTTTTAGAAGGATTAATCCTTTTGAAATTTCCTCCCTCTCCCTTCCCCCAACTCGAGGTTTGTTAGGTGTATTATTCTTTCTACGTTTTTCCAGATAAAAGTTTTCCCTCTGACACATGAGCAGAATTGTGAGAGTTATTTAGCAGTAGGTTTATGCTTTATGAGATTATATGTAGCCAAGCTCTGATTTTGGTGTTTTTGTGCTCTCCCTTTAATTGTTTTACTTACAATATAAGAATAAGTCAACCCAGCAGCTTGGCATCCACATGTACAATCTCCAGTAAAAGGTCCCTATAATTCATCACTTGTTGAGTGTCTGCTTGGGGCGGGACCTTTCTGCAAAGTAGACATTTGGTATTGAGTAACACATTGGGTCCCTGCCCTCGAAAGTGAGAGGCAAGCAATAAACATTGAATTCCCGGAATATTAGCTCCATTAAAATTGATTTATTATTTCTAAGGTTCTCTATTAACAATTGTTTAATTGACTTGGATTTTATGTGCCAGAAGCTGTGGTCAGGGTGTTAAAAGCTATGTCTAATTTTATCTTGAAACAATCCTATTAGGCAGCATTTATTGTCCCCATTTAATAGTCTAGCCTAAGTCAGAAACATCCCAAAGCTACATACCCGGGTTTAATTGTAAAACTCCTTCTCTGTTCATGACACCAGGCCTCAGTTTTCATTTCTGTTGAGAGAAATAAATGAAAGAGGCACATGTACTATTTATTATAATACTGTAGAATAACTCATCCAAGAGTGCCTGTGTTCCACCTCATGTGTAAAAGCATAGTCGGTTTGGTATTGAAGTCCCACTCTTCCATGTATTAGTTATGTGACATTGAGAAAGCTTCTCCTCTTCTGTAACCTCCAGTTTCCTCTCTGTGCAATGGCAGAGGAGTCAATGCAATAATTCTGGTAAAATGCTTAGCATAATGGCTGTGCCAAGAAATCACAGCCATATATATATGTATATATATATATATATATAAATAATAAAATCCTCTGGATAATTCAAAAAAGTAATAATATGTCTCACTGGGCTTTTCTTTGTGTTCGAGCTCTGCTGGAAGTATAGGAATTCATCAGTTGAGTGGTAGACGGAATCTTGGGAGAAAGAGGAGCATGAAAGTTAGGATGGCTGGTCGGTTGGAGATGTACCATATTTGCATGACCCTCTGTAACTACTGAAACTTCCTTCCTTTATTTGTATATATTATGTCTCAAGGGTGTTCAAACAGGAGTACCTGTGTTTAGGGAGGCTGGCTTGCAAATGGACCAGCGTATCTTACTGGACCATCTTCCCTTTGAGAAGGGATGAATCAGCTAGTGTTTGCACAGCTCTGAGGGAATGTGAAGTGACCGGGCAGTTTGAGGGCCATTGGTTCAGGAGGCCGGGGGCCATCCCAGGTCAGCTTAAGAGCAATTGATGGCCTTAGGAAGGGATCTACAACCTAAGTGATAACCTTCCAAACTGTTCCTCAGCCTTATTTTTTATTATTGTCCCTCTTGTTAGATATTTCTCCTTAATTGCCTTATAATCACAAAATTTTGATACCATATATATATATATATATATATATATATACTGCACATACTTGTTTATTTACTATATGTTTACCCATGCTTTAAACATAAAACACATTAGTGTTTTAATCTCTACCCCAAACAAGCAGTTTCTAGGGGCACAGTGCTTCAGAACTCAGCTATTAACTGAAAGAGAGGAGGTGGAACCTACTAGCATCTCCACAGGAAAAAAAATACGACCATCTGCTTCAACAAAGATTATCATTGATAGATTCCGTCAAGTCTGTTCTAATCTGTAGCCGTCCTGTGCACAACAGAATAAAAAACAGCCACGTCCTGCGTGACCCTCACTATCGGACCTATGTGCGAGCTCTTAGCTGCAGTCACAGTATCAATCCATCCTGTTTGAGGCTTTCCTCTTTTTCGCTGCTCCTCCACCTTACCAAGCATGATATCTCTCTTGATGAAGTATGCAAAGTTCAGGAGACAAAGTCGAGCCATCCTTGCTTCTCAGGGGCATTCTATCCGAACTTCTTTCAAGACAGAGCTGTTAGTCCTTTTGCTAGTCCACGGCACTTCCAATATTCTTCACAAGCACCACAACGTAAATGCAGCAAATATTCTTCAGTCTTCTTAATCTCATGTCTGACTTTCATAGGTGTACGAGGAGATTGAAAATACCAAGGTTGAAGTCAGGCACACCCTGGTTTTCAGAGTGACACCTTTGCTTTTCGACATCTTTATGAAATCATGTGCAACAGTATGTTAGTCCGGGTAAACTAGAGAAACAAATTCATAGACACGCATATGGATATAAGGGAACAGTTTATATACCAGAAGAATGGAACATTGAGAAAGCATCCCAACCCGGTCCAGTCCAAGGTCATAAGTCTGATATTAGCCCATATGCCCTATACCAGTCTGTAAAGTCTCTTTCCGACTCACGAAGCATGTGCAATGACACCAGGACAATCACCGGCCAGTGGGTGCAGTCTTGTGTATCCAGCGGCAGTTGAATCATCCTGGCACTGGCAGGGGTCTCCCCATGGCTCCTTATTTCCAGGGCTCAGGGTCCCTCAGCAGTATCCATTGGTGGGAGAAGCATCTCAGCTCTAACGGGGTTGCTCTGTGGTTTCTCCAGCCCCAGAGGTCTGGTTCCATCAGGGCAAGCCCATATGACTTCTCCTCTGGCTCCTCCAGTTCCTCATATGCTGCCATCTTGTCTTGTCAGTAGATCTACTCCAAAAGACTGAGTCTCCGGTCTCTCATCTCCACCCAGAGGGGCAGGGGGGAGGGGGAATATCGCAAAATTTCCCAGAATTCTGAGAGAAAGTCATGTCCACACAGAGGTCTCATTCCACCCTACACTCTTAGTCAAATTGGCACCAGAGTAAGTGACTGCCACAAACAGATGTACCCAATGCGATGTTTTATTTGATCTGCTCCTTCCATGAGAACTGGTTGTGAAAAAAAAGCAAAACAAAATCCTTCATAACGTCAACTTTTTTTTCTATTTCTCATGATATTACCTATTGACCTAGTTGGGAGGACTTTGGTGTTCTATACAGTGAATGACAATCCGTATTGTAGTTCTTGATCTTCAGTCAGTGCTTCAAGCCCTCCTCACTCTCAGCAAGCAAGGTTGGGTCATCTGCTTAGTGCAGATTGTGATAGGCCATCCTTTAAACTTGGTGTCACATTCTTCCTCGTATAATCCAGCCTTTCTGCGGATGTGCTTAGTATTCAGAATGAATAACTATGACGAGCAGATACAAGCCTTGGTGCACACGTTTCTCACGTTAGACCATGCAGTACCCCCCTTGTCTTGGAAACGCTATGGGATGATTTTACTCCATCTGGCTCATTCTTGTATTATTTCTTACTCAGTGTTTGACTTTTCACCCCTAAAATGCTGACTCAGAATTTACATCTAATCAAGATCATATCCATAAGAACCACCTGGGAATCTTGTCAAAAGCAGATTCTGGTTCAGTGAAGTACTGTATCTGGGGGTCAAAGTGCAAATTCCCTGCAGGGGATTGAACTGAAATGAACTGATTGGACGCCTTGTTCATAACCACCCACGCAGCACCCACTGCCACCGAGTGGATTCTGATCGACAATTGCCTGCTGATAAGCTCTGATAAGTTGAAAACTACTCAACTGCAGTGGTTTGGGTTTTGCTGCTCTTTGACTCTCAACCAGATGCTGCTCCCATAGGAGTGGTTTTGCCACCATTCCGAATGCATGTCCAGAACAACTCGCAAAAACCACAGGGAACCCGACGCTGGGGGCCCTTCTCAGGTATGCTGCTCTTCCTGGTGTTGAGAGCCTTGGAAGGAGTAGCCCACGCCATGAAGGTTGTGACCAAGGGAGAACTTTATTGTTGTGCCAGCGTGTGGCTCAGTGGAGTCCTCTGCAGACATGGAATGCCAACTTCAGGGAGGACCCTGCCTGTCTAGTGGTGGGACCCTTGGGTGAACGGAGATGTGCAGGATTAGGATTGGCTGATTCCATCGTGTGGCGGGAAGGGGCATGCTGGTAAGTAAAAGGGTAGTTAGTTCAGAGAAACAGACTCTGGTCAGTCTTCTCCCAGTGGTTTTGTTTTCTCCTAGACACGAGTTAGCAGTGGGATGTGAGATAAAACAATAGCAGGAGCATGAGGTGGTCTCCGTGCTCAGAACTCTCCTGTGTCATGGACCCAAATTCTCAAAGGCCGAAGTTGCTCCACCACTCAGGATGCTTTGCATTGTACTGCTACCATGATTCCTTCTAAAAAAAAATTAATATGAGTCCCTGTCTCGTCCTTCCAAGTGGTCAATCCTGCTTCCATGTTTTTTCCTTCCCTGGCTCTCCCTTACAGCAGCCGGAGGGGCTTTTAAAAAAATGTAATCAGATCATGTCTCCACCCTGGTGAATACTCTGGAATAGCTTCCTCTTAGATGTAAATAAATTAAAAAAAAAAAAAAAACAGACTCTTTCATGTGGTACCCAAAGTCTGACTAGAGCCTATTGCCCCAGTCTCATCTGATACAGTCAGTGTCCGATGAAGGCATCCCAGGGGCAGGAATGAAAACCAGGGGGTAGAAAATCACAGAGGTTTGAGATGAGCAACTGTTGGTGTGTGCTACGCACTGCCAAGAGAATATGGGTGGGAACCAGCTGCACACGCCACCCGTGCTTCAAACCAGTTCAGTCTCTGATGAGGGTTTGGATTTCCAACCCAGGAAATCTTCATTTTCACAAGATGCCCACTGTAATCAATATCACTACCCTGGTGGGAGTAGGAAGCCCATCCTTGCTTCTGGAGAGCTGCTGCTGCATTTGAACCGGCAACCCTGTGGGCCGCAGTCCTGCGCACAACCACTGTACCACCGGGGCTCAGCTCCTTGGGTTATTCTTATAAGGATCTTTGGCTCTGATTATAGCTGCAGTCATAGGAGTTTTCGGTCTTGGGACCTGTTGAAATTAGGAACAATTACTCCCAGTTCCTGATATCAAAGGGATCCTGGTGGGAGGAAGGAGATTGATAGTTTGAACCCATAAGTTTCTCAGCAGGAGAGATACGTGACAGTTCCCCCATGGGACCCCAACGGGGCAATTCTTCACTGCCTTACAGTGTTGATATAAGTTGGGCTCCATTCAATAGCAATAGATTTGGTTCAGTTTTGGTGGCTGAAACTTAAATTACTTAAAACCCAGATGTCAAGAGATAGCAACAAGTCAGATATTGTTTAAATATTAGCTCTATAAGCTCTCAACTGCTGAAGGCCAGGTTTGTTTAAATGTTATAGAGTTCACATGTCAATATCATGACCCACCTCATGAACATCCTGACCAAAGAGAACCTTCTTTTTATCACTCCTTACCACGCAGGATGCTTTGTATTGCACTGCCACCGTGATTCCTTTAAAAAAAAAAGAGCCCCTGTTTTATCTGACAGTCAATCATCATTCTTTTTCTTTTTCTTGGAGGCCAACTTAATGCAAATTTTAATCTTCCTTGTCACCTCTGGGACATTATGGGACAAGTCCCTCTCTAAATTGTCACAGAAACATCACTCCATGCACACAAGTATGCTTTCAAGTAAAGAACCCCTGATGGGAATGTGTAAACATACCATGTTCATTTTCCTTACTGTAATATGAGTGATTTATATTCTGGCCAAGGGGCCCACCGTGTTACTTGCTTAGCAGTCAATCTTTTTAGCATCTTTTTTCCCCAAAGAAAGAAAATAACCCTTATGGAAAGGTGTTAGAGGTCTTCAGCAAGTCTTTCATAACAGATTTGTAATGGCTCCCTAAGTTTTACAAAATGCATTATTTTGTAACTTCCCAATCACAGTTTTCCAAGATGGGCAATACCCCCTACACCCACCCTCACCCCACTCTCACCCCAGGGGGAGATAGCCCTGAAATAATCCAAGGAGGCTACAAAGGTTGACGCTTACACTTTGTCCTGGATTTGAGACTATTGTACAAAAAGCTTTCATTGCCAGGAATTTCTGGCAGGGAATAATTCAACCCCATCTCCTCCCCCTGTTTTTGGGGGTGGACAAATACATTTGGGAATCCATGTTCTAAAGGAAGAAATTTTTTTATTTTTTTTTTATTTGGGAGCGGGGGACTCACTCCCCTCTGGTAGTCATGGGAACTACCCAGCACTGCTCCTGAGAGCCACAGCTGGATTTGTATCACAGAGCCCTCGGACCTCAGTCCCACACTCAATCACTTATGCCACCGGGGCTCAGCCCCAGAAATTTTTTAAAAGACAAAACTATTGGGGCTCGGGTTCTAATAGTGCAATTGAATAGCTTTGTGACTTTGGGTAATTTACTAAACCTCTTTAAGCTTCCATGGTTCTCAGGGAGGAAAAATGGGAGATTTACTAGTACCCACCTTGGAGGGCTAGGATGAGGGTTAAACAAATGAGGCACATGAATCTTTAAGACTAGTGCCTAGTCTGTGGTTAAAAATTAATCGACTGTTCTCTCTTCCCTTCCTCTTTTCTCTCCTCAATCAAGTATGAATCGATTTTACTGCATTGTATCTGTCTTTAATATTTTCTGGAATCTTAGTACACGCACACACACATCAAGCCCTGGAGACATAGTGAGTGATGAGTTGGGCTGCTCATCTCAAGGTCAGCAATTCAAAGCCACTCGTTGATACTTAGGAGAAATGTGAGGGCATCTACTCCCCCCATGATTTCCAGTCGTGGAAACTTAGGGAATAGATCTACTCAGTTTTATTAGCTTGGTGTGCTTGGGAACAATGGCTGTTGGCTGTGTGTATGCATAAGTGTACACTATATGTGCGTACTAAAACTCACTGCCATTGAGTCCATTCCAGTTCATAGTGGCCCTAGAAGGCTGGGCAGAACTGCTCCTGTGGGTTTCTGACTCTGCAGATCTTTGTAGAGCAGTGAGTCTCATCTTTCTGCCACGGGGCGACTGGTGGATTTGAACAGCAGACCTCACATTCAAACTCACACACACACATCCATAAATGCACACACTGTTTAAAGCATTTGTGGTAAAAGTTCACTATCTTTTCATTCCATTTTTTCATAAGTACCCAGAGACACACACACTCCTCATTTATCTACAAGACTACTTCCTCAAACTAGGTCATCCACCACAGCCAAATGTACATCTTTAATGCATAAAGTAGTTGGATAGGTTATTTACTATTGTTGCAAATGTGAAATGCTAGATAATAAGATAGCTGCAGTGTAAGTAGTCATATAATATATATGCGTTTGTCTTCATGTGTATACATGTACACACATGTAATAAGTAGGATGAGCCCCGGTGGCGTAGTGGTTGTGCGTGGGACTGCGGCCCACTGGGACGGAGGTTCGATTCCAGCAGTGGGGCTGGGCCTCCTACTCCCACCATCGGAGAGCAGTGATGCCCCCCCCCCCAAAAAAAAACTGCCCCTGTGAGTTTATTTATGTAAGGGAGCACTGGAGACATAGTGAGTTATGTGCTAAGCTGCTAACAAAAAATCAGCAGACCAAACCCACACGTCCCTTCTTGGAGGATAGATGAGACTTTTGCTCCCATAAAGATTTCCAGCCTCAGAAACTCACTCGTCACTAGGAGTTGGAAATGACTCCATGGCAGTGAGTGCTTTTGTTTTTAAGAGGTGATTAAAGCACTCAGCTACTGGTGGTTCTTCCCCATGTGTCCATGATTCCTTGTCTTCTCATTCTTCTGACTCCTCCTCCATCTGTGGTATCATTTTACATCTCATCTTTCATCTCTGTCATCATTATCTCCTCTTTCCTACCTTTTCCATTGTAGAATTTAGAATCATATATTTCCCATATTTTAAAAAAAGAGCAACAGCAAGACAGACAAAGAGAGAGGGGGAGCCCTAGATATTATTGTGGTTTCCTTTTTTGAACCACAATTCATTGTTGTGGTAGTCACTGATCTGTGTCAATTTCATGATTGGGAGTGTAGGGGTGGAGTCAAGCCTGTCAATCTGGAGATAGCCAATGAGGCCTCTGTGTGGGCATGACTTTCTCCAGAGAATTCTGGGAAGTCTTGAGGTATTTTCCAATTGGAGAAGAGGGAGTTGACTCAGTCTCTTGGAGATGGTCTACCGACAAGACAACACGGCAGCATGCTACAGACCCTGAGTCCTAGGAACTGAATGAGGTGGAGGAAAAGCCACATGGGCTTACCCTGATGGAACCAGACCTCTGTAGTTGGAAAAGACACAGAGAGACCCCTACCAGCACTGAGATGTTTCTACCGCCAATGGATACTGCTGATGGATCCTGAGCGCTGGAAACAAGGAGCCATCGGGAAACCTCTGCCAGTGCCAGGATGCTTCTACTGCCGCTAGATACACAAGACTCTGCACCCACTGGCCTGCAATTGTCCTGGTGTCATTGCATGTGCTTTGTGAGTCAGAAGGAGACTTTATAGACTGGTTTCGGACATATGGCTATTATCACACTTGTGGGTTTGGACTGTCAGGGTTGTGATGCTTCTTCAATGTTCCATTCCTCTTGTATATAAACCTTTCCCTTATATCCATATGCGTGTTTATGAATTTGTTTCTCTAGTCTACCCAGACTAATACAACTGTCACTGTTGCAGTTTAGGTTTGTGCTCTATTATGTTATCAAACTTGAAGTCTCAATTGCCGTCTACAGTCTCCTGAACTTTTGTTTCTTTCTTGACCTCTTTGCAGAATTTGATGTCACCAGTTCCTCATCCTTGAATGCCTGTTTTCTACTCTACTTTCTCTTCCTCCTCTAATCTAGTCTATTCTGACACTACTTCAAGTTAATCTTCCTGAAGTTTACTTACGGCTAATTAAATTTCTTCTCAACAAAACCCATCAATGGCCTTCCTTCTGTCTGTTAAATTAGTGTCCGTGCCCTGCCAATGTCCTACTTGGATTCGCAATTCCTACAATATCTGCTTTATCTTTATTGACTTATGTCTCCTGATGATGGGTTCCCAAAAAGAGGAGAGAGAATAAATTTTCACTTTGCACATGCTAGCTGATTTCCCAATTATATGTGATGTTTCCTTTTCTTGGAATTTCTCTTCATTACAATCTACCTGTCCAAACCCTACTACCCTTCAATATAAAGCCATTTCACATATGTTTCTTCTTCTAGAAAGATTTTCTGATTCTACACACACGCTATAGTCTTGAGACTGGATCTCTTTTTGCTTCATATTGTTGTGATTTATTCAAACTTCTATAGCTTGTAGGTTGTTGGAAGGCAGGTAACAGTACCTTAAGGGGGTGGGGGGAAGCTAAGAAACTATTGTAGGCATATTTTCCTTTTGTATTTCTTCTACTTGAAGGAGTGTAATAATGCAGTCCACCAAAGGTGATGGCATAGGAGACAGGTAGACAGGCACCCACTTGTGCCTATTCATACCGGAGAGGCAAAATAGAAAGCCACCTAGGCCTGAAGGACAAACAGAGGTGCAAGGACCAGCCTCACAACCGAGAGGAACCTAAGGAGCAGTTGTGCACTTGAAGGGAAATAGACAAAGAGTTTGGGGAGCTCACCTTGTCCATGAACAAGAGTGAGAGAGGGAATATATTCTCCAACAGGTTTATAGAGTCTGGGACTAGCAAACCCTGGCAAACCCATAGGTAAGAAGGTGGGCAGGTACTAGACCTGTGGTACTCGACCTTCCTAATGCCGTGACCCTTAAATATAGTTCCTTATGTTGTGGTGGCGCCCCCACCCCCACCCCCCCGACCATAAAATTACTTATTTTCCCTGCTACTTCATACCTGTAATTTTACTACCATTATAAAATTAGGCGACCCCTGTGAAAAGGCCGTCGACACCCAAAGGGGTCACGACCCATGGGTTGAGAATCGCTGTACCAGCGGCACATAGATAATTGAATGGGCCTGTATTAGAGTTAACATGGGAGCTTAACCTTGCCTGTCCCTGAACCCTCTTCAGGGGCAAGAATCAGGATCAGAAGGCAGTGAGCTGTACTTTGAGAGGAGCGGACAATAGGGCCTGATTGCTTTTAGCAGCAGACAGCAGCTGGTTGTATAGTAAGCGGCCACATGCTTATGAGAATGATCTTAAAAGTAACTCTTTCTGTGAGGAGATTGTGGGGGGGGGGGGATTATTAGTCAGGAGAATGTGACTGTGAGTCAAACCCATCTCAAAAATGTGAAGGGCAAGTCCGGCTAGACAGGATGCACACTGGAGTCGGAAACATGGGGAATTTAGGATAGACGTTCCTTCAGGACTAGTGATGGGAGTGCTGATTCTGCGAGGGTGTAGGGATGGTGGAGTAGAAAGGGGGAACCAATTTCAGGGATCTACATATAACCTTCTCTCTGGGGCTTGGCCAACAGGGAAATGAGTGAAGGGACACATTGGACAGTGTACGATATGAAAAAGCAATAGCCCTTTGTAAATTATTAAAGGTTCATGGGTGGGGAGGAGGGAAAGGAAATAAGGGGAGCTGGAACTGAGGGCCTAGGTGGAGGGAGGATGTTTTGAGAGTGATGATGGCAACACGTGTGCAAATGAGGCCTGCATACAATTGATGTGTGTATGGATGGTGAGGGGAGGTGTATGAGCACCCAATAAAATGATTCATTACAAAAAGGGGGGGGGAGGGGGAAGGAGGAGCTTATACCAAGGGCTCAAGTGGAAAATGTTTGGAAATGAATGTGGCAACGTGTGTGCAAATGTGATTAATACAGATGATGTATGGAATGTTAGAATAGCCTAAAAGCTCCCGATAAAATTATTTAAAAATGGAAACAAATGTGAAAGTCTTCCTCCGTCAGATCCTGCCTCCTAGACTCTGAATTATGAGCAAAGAGATCTTGTCAGAATGCATTCTCTTCCCTCGTGCTCAGTTTCCCACAGAGAGGGAGCAAAAAATGGTTTCTAGAGAAAGTAGCTATAGCTATAGAATCCTGGCTAAGAAGAGCTATGGTCTTCATAAATGAACGTGGGTACTGCTAGACCATGTCTTAGGAAGGAGGGCGTCAACAGAATAAATCCTGATCCTCTTTCATTCTGCCCTCTGGTCTACTGCTGGCATTTCTCCTTGGCTAAATCAGTGGAAGTCAGAAGGCAAGGAAGCTTGTTGACTGAGTCCATAAAGTTCCATCTCCAATGGCTTAGGGTATGGCAAAGGCAGAGCACGAATCTGTAAAGACAATTGGAAACGTTTCCGTTAGACCCTCTATTGTAGCCTAACTGGGCTCAGACAGAGTCGCAAATCATGCCCTCGCCACCGTCTGAGCAAAGAAAGCTCTGCGTTGGGCCTCTTCTGGATCAGTGAGGAAGTCTGCAGTTAGCAGACACAATGACTGCAGATAATTCTTAGATCTTATTGAGGCATTAGTGAGATATGTTATGAACACTAGAGAGCATCTGCTAAAAGGCAGTCACTTTCCATTAAGATGAGACACACCAGATCCTTCCACTTGGGGTCTAGTGAGATCATCATCATCTAGTGAGGTCATGGGCCAACTCACCACAGCAGGGTTGCCCTTGAGAGATTGTCAGCCTGGAGTTTACCAGAGGAAGTGGAGGGCAGGAAGACGCTCCAGGAGTTAGAGTGCTGTTGCACTGAGCACCCCTGGAGAAGGTCACTCTAGAGGCCATGCTAAGATGTATAATTGAGTGTGTGGCTCCTGGGAGCGCCTGCATTTTTGTGAAAGCTGTCTGCTTGAAATAGGCCTGTGAATCCACAGTGGCCTTACAGGGCCGGTGTATTTTTACCCCACTCTAGACCACTTTTCTTGTTATTTTGCTCTTTTTCTCTCCTAAGATTTAGAGTTCTATTTTCTCTGCTTTCTCGGGTGGAAAATATGTGTGCTGATTCAGAACCGCTGTGCAACTTTCTGATGGATTGTTGCAGAGAAGGCTCTGAAGCTTTCTTTTCACATGCTATAGTGTTAAATGGTTGAGACTGAAGGTCACTTGCTCAAAGCAGAAGTTTTTCTGTTTCAAAGAGAAGAACTTTTCCCAAGGTCTTGTCAGACACTATGTTGGGTTAGTGAATTGGCACCAAAGGACATGGCATCTGTAGGAAGAAAATGAATGTGGTACACTTATCCAGACAGAGATGCTCAGAGATGTACCGGGGGTGTTAGGCTGATCATTCAATCCTGACAGCCTTTTTTTTTTTAATTTTGGTTGTGAGAGAAGCATTTGGAAAGAACCATTAATTGTACTCTAGATAAAATTATATAAAATTTCATTTGTGATACTGGACAATATGCGCAATTATTTTGATAAAAATAAACTCAAACTGTGGATGGGAAGTTTAAGTATTTGGAAAAGGTTTGCTTGAATTTCTTGGCATTAACTTACCTTAAGGGAGAGGACCAGAGTGGGGAAAGGTCATCGAACCCAGAGACAAGGGAACAACAAGAGATCTAAAACCGATGGTAAGAAAGGCATAGAATGTCTAGTGGGGTTTGTAGCTGAGAGGAAGTATAGAGGGCCAAATGAAAGTTGAACATGACAGGAGAAAAGTAAAAGGAAATACTGGAAAGAACTAGGAGGCAAAAGACATTTATAGAAGTATAAACATAGGGCACATACATATGGAAATATATGAATATATAACAATAAGAATGTAGGTCTACTTACATATAGGTTAAGTATTAAGGTAGCATTGGGGGACATTGGACCTCTCCTCAAGCTCTACAAAATAGAGCATCTGGGGTCTTAAAGGCTTGAAGTTAAACGAGCAGCCATCTAGCAGGAAAGCAACACAGCCCACATGGAAGAAGCATGTGATCATGAGGTATTTATGTAATTAGGTATCAGGCTTCTGAAGACCCCAAACAAGCAACCATTTAGATGCAAACAAGAAGACCCAAAGCTCATCTGTAGAAAATTGGACATCACCTCCCAGAAGGGTCACAAGGAAGGGACGAGCCAATTAGATTGTACTATTGCACAGATGAGAAACACAGCATCCTTCTAATTCTTTAATGCCCCCCTATCATGACCCCAGTTCTACCTTAATATCCAGCAAGACAAGAACATATATACTATTTTAGATAAGAGCTCTCAGCACACAGAATCCAGGACAGATAAACCCCTTAGGAACAGTAATGGGAGTAATGATACCATGTGGGTAGGTGAAATATAGAGGGAGAAAGGGGGAACCTATTGCACTGATTAACATATAACCCACCCAACCCACATATACAATGTGGAACAAATTATTGATACATGGGGGAAGGGAGACAGCAGATGGTGTAAAATATGAAAATAAAAATAATTTATAAAGGGTTCACAAGGCGGGAGGGGAGGAAGTAGAAAACGAGGGGCTGATACCAAGAGCTTGAGTAGAAAGAAAATATTTTGGAAATGGTGATGGCAGCATATGTACAAGTGTGTTGGATACGATTGATGTGTGGATTGTTATAAGAGTTGTAAAAGCCCCCCAATAAAATGATGTATTAAAATTAAAAAAAAAACAAACACCAAAAACCTAAAACCAAACCTATCTTAAATGGGTTGGACCCTGGAAGTCCAAAACTATGACACAACAACACAAAAACAGTCTTTTTTTTTTTTTTCATAAAGCTAACAAGTTGGGTATTAGGTGAACTGGTCAGCAATTTGAATCCACTGGCTGCTCCAAACAAGAAAGATGAAAGCTTCCACTTTTGTAAAGAGTTAGGGTCTGAGCAGAGGGGGCGCAGGGAGAGGACGAGTCAATCAGGGTACAGTACAGTGCTCATTGGTCACACAATAGACCTCTGATCCCTTGAAGTCTTCTCCCCCCCTGCCATCATGAACCCAGTACTGCTTCCCAATGTAAACTAGACAGGAGCATGTGCAAAGGTAAGGCCAAGAGATAAAACCCACAACACACGGAATCCAGGAATAGGAATGGGAACGAAGATACAAAGAGGGTAGAGAGAGTAGGGCACTGATCACCATGAATGGCACATAGCCACACTCCCCCATGCAAGGGGGGAAGGCAGCATAAACCAGAGGGAAGGGAGACAGGGGTGAGTGTGAGATTTGAAAATAATTGACCATCTATACTCTATCAAGGGGCCATTAGGTTTGGGGATGAGGAGGGAGGGGGGAAAAGAGGAGCTGATCCCAAGGCTCAATGGAAAGTAAATATCTAGAAAAGAATGGTGGCATATATATATATATATATATATATATATATATATGATTACAGATGATTACAAAATCCTTGACAACTTTGTGAAGCTACCTACCCAATGCAATGAACCCTTTGATCTCTGGATTGCGACTTCCATGAGCATTGGCTGGGCATCCAAGCAAGACTAAATTCTTGGTGCCTTTAATCTTTTCTCCACCAATCATGATGTTATCTCTTAGTCCAAGTGTAAGGATTGTTGTTTCTTTACATTTAACTGCAATCCATATTGAAGGCTGCAATCCTTGATCTTCATCATTAAGTGCTTCAAGTTGTTCAGCAAGCAAGGCGTGTCATCTGCATTTCAGAGGTTGTTCATCCTTTCTCCAATCCTGATGTCACATTCTTCATATGCTCTAGTTTCTTGGATTATTTGTTCAGGATCGATTGACAAAGAATGACTGGACACAGTCTTGAAGTAGACCTAGTTTTGACTTTAAATTATGCAGTATTCCTTGTTTTATTTGCACAACTTCTTGATCCACATACACGTTCTGCATGAGCAGAATTAAGTGTTCTGAAACTCCTGTTCTTCCTAAGGATAACCATAGTTGATTATGGTCTACATAGTTGAATACTTGTGCATAATCAAGAAATACAAGTAAAAACCTCTCTGGTTTTCTATGCTTTTATCTGACATCAGCAATGATATCCTTTGTTCCATATCTTCTTCTGAATTCAGCCTGAACCTCTAGCAGCTCCCTGTCAACGTACAGCTGCATTGGTTCTTGATGATTTTCAGTAAAACTATATTTGCAATGATTTTTTTTTCTATAAATTGAGCATCCTGTTGTGTCACTTTTCTTTGAAATTGACAAAAATATGTATTTCTTCTAGTCATTTAGTCAGGTAGCTGTCTCCCAAATTTCTTAGCATAGATGAATGAGTGCTTCCAGGTCTCATCATAGATATAGAGTCCATAATTACAATACAGCACATAAGGTATTATGGCTTTAAGGGCCAAATTAATTGACTGTATCTCAGCCCCTAACTGAAAGAATGGCAGTTCAAACCTGCCACATGGTTGGTGGGAAAAGGATGGGGTCCTCCGTTCCTGAAGTGATTTACAACATTGATAATCCTTTGAATCATTTCTACACTGTCCTGTAAAATGGATGTGAGTGAGAATTGACAGGAGTGTGTTATCTGTTTATGTATTTTAGATCTTTCCTAGGAGTGGAATCATACAGTACTTTTCCTGTTCTGACTGACATTATCACAGTTCACCCTCGAACCGTGTATCAGTACTTCATTATATTTCTCTTTTCTTTGCTAATACAGTCAGCTTTCTCCTCAGCTCATGAATTCTTACCTTTACACCTTGCAACATTTTTATTACACAAGGCCTCCCACTTATTCTGCACCTCTCATGTCTCTTCTCCGTGCCAGACTAGAGTCAAGCTCAACTGGGCCTTCTTTTCCCACTCATTTGCCATTCGCCAAGCCCGTTCCCTTGACGGTGGTTTCTCTGGATAGTAGCCCTGGATTTTTTGAACATAGTAAATCCCCAACTTAATGATGAGGTTCTATTCTGTTGCTTCCTCATAAATTAGATCTCATGCAAGTTGTGTACCTTAGAACATATTTTTATAGGTTTTCAGTGTTAGTTCCTTTTATCATAAATATAACAGTATTTCAAACAATATATCATACATTGAACATCTGTGAGTGAACTGTACACCTTTCCACAAAATGTTAACATTCAAATAATTCTTAAAAAGAACAGGTTAGTTGTAAAGAGAGGTCTGGTTGCTTGGTGGTTAGGCATTGAGTTGCTAACTGTAAGGTCAGTAGTTCAAAACCATCAGGTGCTTGGCAGGAGAAGGAAGCTTTCTACTCCTGTAAAGAATGACAGGCTCAGCTGAGCCCTGGTGGTGCAGTGGTTGTGTGCGGGACTGCGGCCCATAGGGTTGACGGATCAAATCCAGCAGCAGCTCTCCAGGAGTAAAGCTGGGCTTCCTACTCCCACCAGAGCAGTGATGCAGGGGATGGGTGGGGCGGGGGGGGGGGAGAGGGAGAATGACAGGCTCAGAAACCCCCAGGGGCAGTTCAATCCTACCCTCTATAGAACCGAAATGGATTCCATGGCAATGAGTTTGGTTTGTGAGTTTGGGGAAAGTGCGGGTTTACTTTTAGCAAGCAGGTAGTTTGATTCAGACCCCCAAATACCAACTCTTTCTTTGGGTTATAGTCTAGAGTTGGTTTCTTTTTCACATACTCTGAATGGCTCTTTGGCTCTGCCCCTTATATGTGCCCTCAGCAGCTAGTCTGAATCCTAGGTAATGGTCTTTGTATTTAGACCTTGGGCAGTCATGTGCTTATGCTAATTTTATGATTGAAATATAGGGGTGGAGGCTAGCCTGTTAATCTGGAGATAGCCATTGAGTAGCCGATGAGGCCTCTGTGTGGGTATGGCTTTCTCCTGAGACTTCTGGGAAATCTCGCAATCTTTCCCTCATGAAGATGAGAAGCTATCTTCCCTAGTTGTTGAGAGGTAGTCTCAGAGATGATTAATCATGGACAAGACAAGATGGCAGCATCCGAGAAGCTATAGGAGCCAGAGCAGAAGCCACACGACTTTGCCCTGATGGAGGCATACCTCTGAAGCTGGAGAGGCCATGGGGGGACCCCTGCCAGCGATGAATTGCTTCTGCCACCCCTCGATGCTGTTGATGGACCCTGAGCCCTGAAAGCAAGGAGCCATGGGGAGACCCCTGCCAGCACTGGGGTTCTTCACCCACTGACCTGTGACTTTGTGAGTCGGAAGGAGACATTATAGACTGGTATTAGGCATATGGGCTAATATCGGACTTATGACTTTGAACTGGATTGGGTTGGGATGCTTTCTCAGTGTTCCATTCCTTTTGTATATAAACCCTTACTTTATATTCATATGCATATCTATGAAAATTTTTCCTTTAGTCTACCAGGACTGACACAGACCTGGACAATGGTCTCTCTTGCTTTTCAAACTAAATGGAATTTTTTGTATTCTGTTTAGGACCACATCCACACAAGCACAGGGGCTAAACCCAGGAGTTCCTCCTCATCTCTTTGGGCAATCACTTGCTATGCTCCTCCCTCGCTAAAATCTGGTCCATAGCTTTGGAGTTTCTGGTGCTTTGCTTTTCAATCTTCTATCCAGAAGGCTGGAATTTTGGCATTCTACTGCATCTTTCTTTCTTGAGATTCTGCCTACATTCAGGGCAAAGCAGTGGAGAACTGAGCGAAAAAGAAATAATGATGAAGTCCCCATGCTCTTGGGAGCACACCTTCTCTAATTGAAATGTCCCCCTGCTTCAGAGGTTTAGGAACCTACAAGTTCCACTTGCCACCGGTGTTACATACAGAGATCTGAATGTGGGCCAGAGGGTTTCTCCTGGAGGGTTCTTGTTGCTGATACTGAAGGCCCAGCTTCAAAGTGGTTTGAGTCCAGGCTGGGAGTGAGTACTAGGAGAAAAAATGGGTAAACTCTTCCATTAGAAAGTTGAGTGATACTTGAAGTCCTGGTCTTTTCTAGCAATCTACTTGTTGCTGTTTGCTATTCAAAGTACTCTCAAAAACCTGCTCCGTGAATTCTAGAGCTATCTTCAATGAGAAAGCCCTTATCCTTACGCAGAACTGGAGCTCCATCATATTGTCTGTTTGCTTCTAATGTGTCACTCTAGCTTAGACCACTTCTCTGACCTCTAGCCGCTTGCATCTTATAAAGTCTTCTCCGCATGTCTGTTTGGATGCTCCACTGATATATCAGATCCAAGGCATCCCAAAACCGAGTCCTTCATTCTGTGATTCTTACTTTTATGACCAGCACAACAATTTTTCCAAACATAAAAATCTAGAAACCTGGAAACAGATTCTCTCTCACACACACCCCATCAATTCTCTCTTCCTCAATTGCTTGCCCCTTCTCCACCCACATTCTCCCTGCCTTTAGTTCAACCGACAAACATTTCTCTCTGGATTATTTAAAAGACCGTCTGGGTGTTTTACCCTTCCAGTTGTCTTCCCTGCTGATCTACAAAGATCATTGGGGGGAAATTTTCACTATCATTTCATGCCAACTTTCCACTAACTTTGATGAAACCCCCTCATATTCTTAACTTTTTTTCTGGGATACTAGTGATACAGTGAAAACCTAATTAATATTTCTTGTCTAGGATTCATCAGCACCTGCCCACGAGCTCTGACCCTTCAAAAACACTCCTGCGTCTAGTATAGAATCACTTACTATGGCTCTGAGTCTCAGATTCGGGGCTGAAGAGCCAATCATGTGACAGGGTTTGTTCCTTTTAAAAAATAGTTTAATGACACTTAATTCACATATCACACACTACAACAGGTCAGTCATTTCAAGAAGAGGTGTGCAACCATTACCACAATCAATTTTAGAGTACGCAATTCATTTTAAAAAGTGATTTAACCGTGGGGAGGGGGGTCGAGAAAGTGTTGTAAAATTAGTTTGTTCTTAATAGTAGCTGTACACTTAGCATAGTAACTCTATATCTATCAAATAGACTGTTATAAGGTTTTAAACCTTGGCATTTTCTCCAGCTAAATAACCAAGGGTTATAATGGTCAGGGAAAACAAAAGAGAATCTGTGCGAGAGCACCAGGACCCTGAGATAATGGCCTTTCACAGGAGACGTCACCTTCGTATGACATTCCCTCCCCTTAGTTTCCTGTTTAAATCTGATTTGGATTCTACTTGACCATTGTGAGAAGTTTCCATGTATAGCTTCTGTGAATTTTTAAGGCTAGAGGATACTGTTTCAGGGACAGCCTTTGGAGCAGCACAGTTAAAACTATCCGACGAGGGGTAAAGATAGCGCCAGGAAAGGCAATGTGGAGAAATTACGTAATAAGAGAGGATGAACATTTCTAATCCTACTCAATGCTCATGGACAACCCAGTGAAAGGCTGGTTTCATCAACAGACAGCGGTAGATGAGGAGTACATCTACCCACCCATGAAGTGTAACAGACCTAGCTTTGTAACTTGCTTCTTCCAAGCCCTTGATCCCCCTGATCTTCAATTTCCTCACTTGTGAAAGGGCTGTTGGCTGATTCAATGAGATAACAGCAAGAATGCTGAACTATGTGCTAAATATATGAGAATTTCCTCTGTTAGGGAATGAGCCTTTAGAATAAGAAGTGGCACATTCCAATTTGAAATCATGATGTGAACCTTATGCTGAACACAAAAGAAGCTTGAAGAGAGTGTGAGAATTTTTAACTCTTCTTTCCTCTCTAATCCAGAGATTCGGAGGAGGCAAGAAGAGTGAGAATGGAATGACGTTTGAAGGCAGAGGAGGGAATCGTTAACATTACAGTCTAGCACTGGTCCCTTTCAGTTTTCCCAAGCATTGCATCTAGAATTCCTCATGCTTCATGAGCAGGATCACGTGCTGGCTTATATTATAGATGTTGACAGCTAATGAGTGCTTTCATAGTTGTTTGTTATAAAATGTATAATAAAAAATTAAGTTAAGAAATACTATGCCAGGTGAGTCCTTGGACACGTCCAGAGAATTGGTACCAATAAACCGTTAGGTGCCATCAAGTTGATTCCCACCTATCATGACCCACACCTTCCCACTCCAGTGCTGTCCTCACGGTTGTGACGGTGGAGCCCATGGCTGCCATCACGGTGTCAATGCGTCTTGGTGAGGAACTTCTTCTTTTTCACTCATCCCCTACCATAAAGCATGATGTTCTTCTCTGGGGACAGGTTTCTCCCGACATGTCCAAAACATTTGAGGTGACGTCTCACCATCCTTGCTTCTAAGGAGCATTCTTGGCTGTGCGTCTTCCAAGATGGATTTGTTTCTTATTTGGTTGCCACCATTTAGGTTTTAGGTCTCTATAGGTCTACCTTCCATAGGAAAGGCCAGCAGTGAACATTTTAGAAAGGTTTAGAACTACGACCAGATGAATGAGAAGAGTTGCTTAGAAAGTTGTGGAAAGGGACACACTCTGTCGCCTTCATGACCTTCCGACCCTTTTCCTGGGTACTGAGTCCTCTAGGTATTTGCCGGAGAGACCTGATGTCTCCATCTGTTTCCCTTCACTTGTCACTCTTCATTTCATCTAACGTTTGGGCTAGACACAGTGTCTGCACCCTCAACTCAAAATATGTTTTTATGTAGCTTTGTCCTATTTGCAACCATTTAGAAAAGGCACAAGGAATACAATTCACCAAAGATTTTATCAATGGATGATAAATGATTGTCATGCTCCCTGCCTTAAGAGGATTTATTTAATTTTTGAATTAATATTTTCAACACATTAATTTCAGTAAATATTTTATTTTTACATTTTATTGGCACATAATTCACGGATCATACAATTAGGTGGTTCAAACAAATAAAAGAATTGTGCGATAGGGTTGAGCCCCGGTGGCATAAGTGGTTGAGAGCGGGACTGCGGCCCGCAGGCTTGGCGCTTCAAATCCAGTGGCCACTCTCAGGAGCAACACTGGCTAGCGCCCACGACCACCAGAGGCAGTGATGCCCACATCTGTGCAATCAGTCTGAGGACAGTTTCTTTTCTCTTGAACTCATTATCAGTTCCTTTCCCCCTACGCCAACATCCGCTAACATCCCCCACAAGAAGTCATCAATGTGAAATAATATTCTAAACCTAAGTCATTAAAATGGCTGCCTTTCTTCTGAATTCCTAAAGCCCCCTTTCCTTGGGAAATATAGGAGGTGGGAGTTATCAGTGCCATCAAGTTAATTCTGACTCACAGGGACCCTCTAGGCCAGGGTAGAACTGCCCCCGGGGCTGTCCAAGACTGTGACTCTTTAGCGGAGTAAAAAGGCCTCCCTTTTCTCTCAGGGCACAGCAGGTGATTTCCAGTTGATGACTTGGAGGCTAGCGGCCCAAGAAGTAGCCCAACGTGACACAACCAGGGCTCCCATTGTACAGCTGAACATCACGAGATGCCTGAAGAAGCTGTCCAATGAGTCCCCTTTTGCCCTGGGCATGCAATTGGAGCCCTCTCCCCTCTCTCCGCTGTGGAAGAGCTCCGCTGGTGCCGGGTGAAGAGGAAAGGGGGGGAAGAGGTTGCAGTCAGTCACTTGGCAGATGCCAGGAGTTGACTGAGGTCAGCCCGAGGGCCAGGAGAAGTCATGCATGGGGTCTGCTGAATTCTGGCGAGCGATGTGTGTGCCCTCTGTTAGACAAGCTGCTTTCTCCCCCTCTTCCTCGAACAGGCTGTCTCCTTGCTGGAAATGACTGTCAGCTGTTTTCCTCGGTACCCACCATCACATGTCCCGGAAGCCGCCGGAGCCTGGGAAGCCCGACCACAGAGCCACATCTCGGAGGCATGAATAATTAGGTAGCCATAATGGAAGGCACTCACTGCACCCTCCAATTGCATAAGCCCATTACGGAACTCTGCCACATCAGCTTCTATCTGCCAAGGGGGGACGTCAGAGGATTTTCATACAAGGGCGCGGTAACCCTAGACAAATCCAATAAAGCCTTTCATAGCTGCTACCAAGTCAGGGAGGGCTCAGACATCAGCAGCCTCCGGCAGCAGCCCGGCGAACACCCAGGCGACATATTCTTCAAGCAGACGCCCACCAGAGACATCCTCCGAGAGCTCTACAAACTCACCGCGGAGCGGGACCGCCTGCTGACCGGCCTGCTGAGCTCCGACCACATCCTGGGGGTCACGATGGGCAACCAGGAGGGGAAGCTGCCCGAGCTGTCCGTGAGCCTGGCACCCGAGGACGACTGTTTCCAGAGTGCTGGCACCTGGCGCGGAGACCCCCCCTTGGGCTCTCTCAACAAGCGGAGCACCCACGGGAGCAAGAAGCCGCGGCGGTTCGGAGGGAGGAGGGAGAGTTCCCAGGCACTCGCGCAGCAAAGGGGAAGAAGAAGGGAGCACGGGGGCCAGGAAGCAGCGGCGCCTCTGCTGGGCAAGGACCAGGTCTCACTCAGCAGTTCCTTCACTCCTTCTCAAGCCAGGACTGATCTACTGGAGGCAAGAGGGAACCTGATCCCCGGTGGAGCACTTCCCACCTCCCTGAGAGAGAGCTGCCCCCCTGGGGTCCCCGGGACACTGGGCACAGACCTCCGGGCTGAGAGCCTTGGAGGGGCATCTGACCAGGGCACCAGCACCACCCCAAGGAATGATGGTGTCCAGGGACCACAGAAGCAGCCGCCTAGGGTGCGGCATCGGCAAGCAGGGTGGCTGGACAACCACAAGGACCCCAAGAAGCGTCCAGAGACCGAAAGGGGAGGGAGGGAGAGGCCAGCCAAGCAGACTAGCAGGAGGAAGCCGGTCTCCAAAGCTGTGGCCAGAGTCCAGGACATGCCCGCTCAAGTGCAAAGAGCTGCTCAGACGCATCCCATGGGTGAGGGAAGCATCGCTGTTGGTCCCGAAGCCCCCGCCGAGGGGACACCCAACGTGAACTTGCTCACCCTTCCAGAATCCGGGGCGGGAGCTCTGAGGTACGCCCGGGTGTGGGACAAGGAGCAGCGAGGGGACCAGCCATGGACCTCCACTCCTGGTCCTGCGGCCAGTGCGGAGGGCGCTGTCAACAAGGCCCTCCGGAAGGTGATCGAGAGTGAGAAGTTAGACGAGGCCACTGAAGGCAAAAGGCTGGGCTTCCCGCTCCGCGCCAGGGCCTCCCACCCCCTCCCACACAGCCGCAGCAGGAGGAACTCGGGGTTGCCACTGAGCGGAGGCCACAAGACCTTGTTTCTGCATGGGCCCCACCGGGTTGACCCCGGCTCCTCACAGCCCAGAGGGGAGGAGGAGAAGAGGCCCTCGCCCCCAGCACCGGCAGCTCAGGGCATGGTGTTGAATAATTCATCCCCGCCGTCCCAGTGCAGCACACACCAGCGGGTGCCACCTGTCCCCTCTCCTCCACCGCCAAAGCTCCCCAGCCCCCAGCCGCATCACAGGATCCTCAGGCTCCTGTCACTGCCCGGCGAGAAGGAAGCTGCTCTTCATGACTCTTCTGTTAGAAAGAGCGGGGCCATCTCGGGGTCCCTGGCTGCTGGCACCTTGGAGCCCCCATCCTCGCCAGAGGTCACGGAGCCCCCTGGAGCCAGCTCGGCCTCCCTGGGAGCAGAGCAACCTCAGGTGGGACCTGGGGAGCCTTTGGAAAAGAGCCTGGGGCCGCTGACGACTCCCGCTGAACTCCAGCACCGCTCACCTCCAGGTTAGTGCCTGCGGATGATGGTATAAAACGATTCTTGGGCAAGACTGTGCTGCTCAGAGACCGGCTAAGAAACAATGGACCCCAACCCTCGGGTTCTATTGATTCTTTCCCGTCCTTTGACAACTGGGAGTGCTACAGGGGAGTGGAGAGATGATGTTGAGGAGGCCAAAAGGGTCACTGCTTCTAGCAACCGTGCGTTTTTAAAAGGTCTCCCCACATACATTCGCGCCCCCTCCCCCCGTTTTTTTGGCACGCCCTAAAGCTGCTTCCTGGGTTGCTTAAAACAGGTCTCCCAAAGAAAACAGAAAGAGGCAGAGAGAAGCAGCGACTTGCCACTGCCTTTGATGCTACCACCAGGTAATTGGCCCTTGACCTAAATTCTTCAGCTATGCGTGCCTGGCTGGGATGCTGGGAGCAGAAGTGTGGTGCATCCTGCCTTTGCCCAGGCATCTGTCTCCCTTCGGGTGGTCGGCTGCTCTCTGTTTCGAATGATTACCTCTATAAGCTCCGTTATGTGATGGCAAAGGCGTCTTTGAAAAGGAACAAAAGCACCAACAAGGGAACAGAGAGGAAGTCAGTCTACTTTGGAGAAGCGCGGTTCACATGGTTCTGAAACGCCTGTTTCATTCCCCAAACAAGCATGGTGTAATTGTTTATTTTAAAGCTCGATGTTATCTAGGGGTGCCCATGGCTACTGGCGGAGCATCGTTTCTGAAATCAAAATATGCTACAGAAATAATCGGGATTATGTTTTTAATGTGATGGAAAATTTTACCTGAAAATAATTTTTTTTGGGGGGGGGGAGTTCAGTACGTGTTCACAGAGATAGTATATAAGAAGTGCCAACCCTACATTCATTACTTGTCCCGTTCACACTGATGTTGCCAAATCCCAGAATTTTATGCGCTCTTGTGTAGGTAGGCAATATGTTCTTTTACAGGCACCCTTTTCCAGCTTACGGCGAATGCTCTATCAAGGAAATACTTTGTAAGACAAGTATTCTCTTAAGAGTTGTGGAGACTTTGTCTCATGGAGTTTAGACATTTTCTTGGGAGGGGCCCGTCACTCATGCTGGGTGAAGAATCAGACCCTCAACAAGATGGTTTGGCAGGCGGCTGACATAATGGGTTCCGTGCATCACAGTGACTGTGAGCCTGGCACAGGCGAGGGCAGTGTCTCATTCTGTTGTTCGAGAGGTTCGCATCGGTTAGAAGCGGCTTCATGGCATCCAACAATTACACCAACAAAGCTTAAGGAGAACAGCATGCCTGTGTTTTAAGATAAATATCACCTGTTAGGAAAGAGGAAATCTTGCAAGTCCTCCTGCATTTTAAACTCCTACCATTTTATGAGCGGCTCTAGAATCATTGATCCAGGGTGTGGCTTCTTAGAAATGACATAAATGCTTTCCACCTCCCCTTTGCGACACATCCATCTTACTAAGAGTTGGTACTGTCAATAGCCAATGTGCCTCACAAATTGTGGTTTAATATCATATATCACTGAACTCTGGTGACAGAAATCATTTTCCTTTTCGGTTGTTGGAACCTCGGAAAATAATATTTCCAGAATGATTTGGTGAGACACTCCTGGAAGCATCGGTTTAGAATAGTCCATGTCTGAACTCCAGAGGGCTCTTTTTACACATCACGCCAAATTCTAGGATTCTGGGAGCCCCTCCTCCTGAAATGAGGTTTTTGTTTATGTTTTGGGCATCACTGCCCTCTGGTGGTCGTGGGAGCTGAAATGAGGTTTTACGCATGTTGATCTCTAATGAATTTCCCTCCTACTAGCTTATTGATACAAAACTCACATATCATACACTTCCCTAGGTAAGTCACTTTTAAAAAGAGATCACGATCGGTTCTAATGCATCCTCCCCCCTCCCACTTTCATTATTTGCCCCCCAACTCCCCTCATTCTCTCCCTCCCCATAAAGCATTGCATCAGCTATTGACTCTGTGCATCTACACCCTCTGTGTTAAAAACATGTGACATTTGCGTGTCCTCCTTATACAGGAAACACGTTCATCTTCTCTGTATCCTTCCAATTTTAGTGCATGTGCTGCCCAAATGGCACTTGGTCATCTTTTATTCTCTTGTTTCCTACTCAAAAAGTCACTGCCATCAGGTCAACTTGGACTCAAAGTGACCTTAGAGGTCAGGATATCACTGCCCCTGTGGGTTTCTGAGATGCTAACTCTTTACAGGAATAGAGAGCCTTGTCTTTCTCTCGTGGTTTTGAACTGCTAACCTTGTGGGTTAACAGCCCAACATGTAACCACTACACCAGCAGAGCTCATTCTCTGATGTAGGGGTTTCTTCTTATTTTTTTCTCTCCTATCTCTACTTACATAAATAATTATAAAAGCTCCACTGCATCTGTCTCAAGGCAGGTGCCTGAAGAACATTGGACTTCTCTTAGTGGCAGACCAAGCCCATGAGGGATGCTTTCAAAGGATGCACTCCCTTTCCTTTGGCCCCTCCAGACTCTTTCCCATAATCATTCCCTCCAGTCTAGCCTCCACTTGTCATAAGGATCTTCATGGTATTTCCAGAAGTCAGTTAGAAAAACCATAAGGATTCTTTGACAGGGTGCCCATCAAGCTTCTGACCTAACAAAAGCAGAGGCTGAACAAGTAAAAAGAGTCGTGGGAAAGACCTGACTTTCTGGAAGTAGAGACTTTCTGCCAGGGCACCAAAACCTCTTACTGGCCCTTCTTTGAGAGGCCTGAGCAACAGAGTGCACCAGATAGTATCTTTGATGTGTATCCAATTATCTGTGTCCTGTGTGCTTGCCCCTTTCCTCCTTGTAACTCCCCTTTTCTATTGCCATGGACAAAAATCAAACCAAACCCAAGCCCACTGCCCTCAAGTTAAATTCTGACCCTGAGTGACCTTGTAGAACAGCATGAAAATGTCCCATCGGGTTTGCCAAAGCAGAAGACCCTATTGTCCTGCAGAACAACTGCTGGTTTGAAGGGCTGGCCTTCCAGTTAGCAGCCAGATAGTTAACTCTTATGTCAATAAGGCTGCTTCTATAGCCTCAAGTCGGCTTTATATTCTAGGTCCTTCAGTAACTTCTTACAGCCCCTGTCATTTTCCTGATGACAACGACTTTTGCCTTTCACATAATTTTTTTTTTTCTCACAGCAAGCTGCAGAGGAGGGTTCAGACAGTTCCCAAAGGCCCCGTCGGCAGGACACACTTTGGTTACCATGGCCGTACCCTGGCCCTTTATTTCAAACCAACTTCTTCTATGTTAACTGTTAGCCAGATTGAGTTTATGTCCTGTGGACATTTATTTTCTGCGGAAATAGCATGTAGGCCTTTTATTGGTTACGATGAAGATTCTCAAAAGATCCCATTAGCTGCTCAGGTAAGAGATGAAGTCTGGCAAAAGCAATTGGGTCCCTTGCCAGTTGGAAGACTCTTTAGTGTTATAGGCAAATAGTAATTCCCAGGAAAGAGGAAAGTCCACTTGTCCTTCTTACAGGACCATACAGGTAAAGCCACCACAACCACTCAGACTAAAAGGAACCAGTTCAAGGCATCACAGCGGGGCTTTTCTCCCTCTGGACTTGAAATTAGTTTTATAACACTGTGCGGTTATGATCAGCCTCCTGTAGAATGCTCCTGCCACGTTATGAGATGCGGTAGCTGTTCACGCTTGGAGAGATTCTAGGAGATGTGCTAATATTTATAGCAGTATTTGTTGAGTTTGTTGCTGGGATTGTCTCTTGTTTTGCTGGCTTTCATTTTCCTTTGATGTGAAGAGACCCTCTAAGGCCAGGGTAGTCACATGGAAAATGCTTAGTGTGTTACTGTGCTCCCCAACTATCTCGTGATCATCTGCCTTTACTGCAGGCGACTGGAGGGAGACTTGCCCCAGGCCTAGTTTCAGAGACTGTGAATTGTTTGATCAGATCTTGTGCCCATCAAAGAATGTCGCTAAGTGCCAGCTGATTAAGGGTTCATATGGCATATATGTAATATGTTTTATTGCATCTAGCACTATTATAGAATTTTTTATTTCTTAGGGAATATATCATAAACAGTAGCTATCAGTCTTTCCCAAAGTAATATAGAGGGTTGCAATTCTAGTAGAAATTTAAAACTTCACAGCATTGAGGAATATATGCAGCTATTTAAGATTATTACACAGAGTACACTATAAAGTATCTGTAGCTAGAGTCTAGAGAGGAAACAGTATTAAAAATTGCATACCCCATATTACACCCAGATAAAATAACTATAGGAGTTAAATCGACAGGTAAATGCATTACTATGTACTCTTGAGAAAATAATTAAATTATAACTTATTTAGGAGTTTAACTTTTCAGAATTCATTACAAAAACCAGTGATAATATGTACACCTGGGTGGTTACTATAGCATAGTTTAAGTATATTGGTAAAAAATAGCTGGAAACAATTTGTCTATCAGGAGAGAAATGATTAAATAAATCATTGTGTATTTACCCAGTAATAGTATCGCTCACTGACTCAATGCCATAGTGCCTCTATCAGGCAGAGTAGAACTGCCCCTGTGGATTTCCAAGAGTATAAAGGTTTCAGAGAGTCACAAGCATAATTTTTCTCCCATAAAGTGGCTGGAGGTTTTGAACTGCAGACCGTGCTGTTGACAGCACAACAGGTAACACCACACCACCAAAGTATTAAACTAAATATCTATATCTATATATATATAATATTTCAAGCTCATATACATTTTGTTTATGCCCCCACTTGTTCCCTGATAGGTACCACTTCTCCTGTCATTAAGCTATTCTCTCCGTACATCATGCATACACGTATGCTTACATATAATATATTTGTGTATAAGTAGATTACATATATGTGTGTTTGTGTGTGTGATTGGGGGCAAAGGATGGGGTTGAATATGATGATGATAGGTGGGGGATCAGACCAGTCTGTGTTCTTAATATTACTGTAAAACAAAGGAATGATTATTTGTAAAGATTTATAAAAATACATATGTAAGGGCGAAGCTATTGTCTCTCAGTACACCCAACATCTAGGTCATGCACACAGAAGGTGGTGTCTCCAACCCTTTTGCCCTTCAATTTATACCACATCGGCAGAACTCTGGACCTTCCATATACACCACATCCAGAGGGCAAGAAGGGCGTCACCGAGGGAAACAAGCTGTGCTCCTTTGCAAAGGTTTTTGAATTTTGGAACCACAAACAAACCTGAAGAGTCAAGATTCAGGGCTACAGTCTCCAGAGTTAGGTTGCTCACTGGAGTCCTCACTGGCTGCTCTGGAAGACTGAGCAGGTGCATGTTATGATGGGTAAAAGAATTCCTGGGTGCACGTTTCCTGTCCTTTTTCTCACCAATGCACTTCTCAATTTTCTTAAATTTTCATATATCAAGTCCTGTTATCACCCAATGTCTTTTGAGGAAACGTATCAGGAGTGCCACTTCACGATAAAAAAACAAAAAATAAACAAAATCCACTATAACTTGAGTTGACCTCTCTGGCTTGAATTTACCTGGCCCGTAGAGCCCCTTGGAAGTCACTTAGTTGACTGGGCCTTTTGTTGATAGACTAACAAGTCTAAGAAAAGTGTATCAATGAGAGAGTTTGTCTCCTGCCATCCACTGTTTGTAGAGACATGTATCGTTTGGAATAAGCATGTATTTGTATGAGTTGAGACCCTCGCAGCAATTCTTTTTGACTAACGCTCATTTGCCTGAATCCTAATTTCAAGTCCTTTACATTGAACTCAGAACAACTGGTTCAGCATACAAGAATAATCTGTAACTGTCCCCAAAACTTCTAGAACCATCTATGAGCATGAAAAATATCCTTGACACATTATGACAGGAAGCTGAGGTGCGAAGGTCAAAAGAAGAACTCTAGAGAGTTCTTTCATACCACAACAGATGGATTACACATGATACCAGTCCCATTTGGAATAATGTAAAGTGAGTGACTATCTCTATTAGTGATCAGAAAGTGGATGAAGTGAGAGAGACACTAGGAGAGTCATGTACCTGATATTGGCTTTCAAAAGGAAGAGCCTGACGCTAGTGTCTCTATAAGGCCTCTCATGAAAGAGTCTATGAAGAGTACAGTGCAACATACGTGTTCACTATTCAGAAATTTTGTCAGTGCGATAAAACACATAAAATCCAGTTACAATCTCAAGATGGTCTTTTTTAAAATGCCCCAAATCAATGATACTATGAGACAGCGATTGAGTTATGTAGACAAGCAAGCCATACACTTGACTTCAAATTATAGAATATCCCTTAAAAGGAAACATATTTCTGTTTCATATGCTAATTAATGGTTCTTCCTTTGAGATCATTGGGGAAAACATTTTAAACTTATTTTTATGCCTTTTACAAAAAGGTACACGCACAATGGAATGCCAGTTGTCATTCACCGTAAGAGCTTTTGGAGACCAGATGCTTTTCTAAATTCATGGAATGAAAATGGCATCACATAATCATCGAATTCTTATACTTTGTCCATGTCCAAACTTTTAACAATAAAAGAGAAATTCCATTCAGAGGTGTAAAATGATAATATAAAGAAATAGGACACTATAACAACCAATTATTATCAAGCTACCCACTGTTCAATAGAAAAAATATGCACCGCACATATGTACCTGCATGCTTCTTCATTGTCCATACATAAGTAAAAAAAAAATTGCTACGAGGTTTCAAGTTCATATGTGCAAGGACTTATTTCAAGCAAAACATGCCATCACTGGATGGCTGAGAACAAGTTCTCTCAGCAGGATACTTAGCTTAGTCTCTTTTGGATGTTTTTAAAATTGACCTTTTTGGCACAGGAAAAAACAATTTTGAGATCTGGGCTTAAAAGGAATATCGAACAAAACTCAAATGGACACCTTCCTAGTCACTGCAGCTTTGCAAAAGTTTGCAAGAATGCTGTCTCACACAAAAACAACAGGTTAGGGGTTGTTATTTATTTATTTTTTTTTGATGAATCAAGCATTTCAGGAAGGTCAGAAAACCTCAAAAGGCGAGTCAAGAGAGGGAAGACTGCCCTCAATCAATGAAGACTCTGTAGCTGCAGTCCTGAAAGGGGTGGGAGCAAACTATAGAATTGCCATGGACACAACCATAGGGGCTTATTATGAAGACGTTCTCATAAAATGGAAAACCTTATGGGTCTCCGGAGAAAACATTGGGCCAAGGAACCCCACCCCGTGCACACACAACAATGTACCTGCTTGTTCTTTGAGGGCAGCAAAACCTTCCCTGTGAAAATTGCATGTAAAGCATTTCCCCATCCATCTTATGACTCCAATCTTGGCCCAGCTAAATTTTGGTTTCCCACTCTCAGTGTACATTGAAAAGGAACATAATTTGAGTCCCCCAGGGATGTCAAAACTGCCATTTTGAGTCAAAGAACTCATCATTCTTCCAGGAATGGTTAGAGAGATAGAAACACCTGCTTCAGAAATGAGATGCCCTAGATAGTGGATACTTATCTTTAAGAGAGCTATGATTTTGTAGTAATATTTCACTACTAAGCCTTATATATAGGATCTAGAGGGACTTGTGAGGTCTTTGAAGGACACTCAGCAATGGGGAGGAAAATTGGAGAATTGAATAAGTACCATGAAAAAAATAACAAACCTAGGCCAAAAAAATATCTGTACACATGTCTCTTATCTTTGTAGGAAAACCCTATTCTCTGAGGGGATGGGATCTTGGCATGAAGAGAGGGTACAACATTGTCACGAGTAGAAGCCCAGCAATTTTGTGGTAGAGAATAACTGCCGTGGCAAAGCACGTACTTCCTTGGCCAGAGGAAGAGACAAGTCCCTGCTGCTTTCATCTGGAAGAGCCTGGTAGCAGCTCAAAGGTGACAGAGTAACCGGAGCAACAGAGCCTCAGAGGCGCAGTAGCGGGCACAGAACCCTGGTCAAGGAAGAGCTTGCCCATCTGCTCTTGGAGGGCTCATCCAGGGACCCGGAGAGGCTATGGTCCTGTATGATAAGGATAAAGACCCCCGTGATACTTTAATGAGGGCTGTGCTCCCCACGGTGTTGAGATTTTTGAGTCTCAGAGTGAGAACTCAGAAGGAGAAAAGAAAAATCTTGTGACTTGGTGAAACCATGGGTTTCCAGGCGATACGAGGGAAAGTGCAGAAGAACGGTGTCGAGGGAAAATGATTCACGTAGCTGGAGTCACAGCTGGCGTCTGCCCGGGATCTCGGCATGCCTGGGCGGGTCTGGGTAATGACAGAGTCGGGTCTGTCAAAAGCCTTTTGCTTGAGAGCTCGGAGAGCCGGCAGGGGGAGGAGCCCATCGTGAAGAAAGCAGGGCATAAGGGCCAGTGAAGAGCCCCGTTTTGGAGTGGAGTGGAGGGACAGCACTCACCACAGCCCCATGTGTGTCTTCCATCTTTTCGGCTGCTCCTTTCCCATGAACTCGTGCTTGGAACTTCGGGAGAAAAGAAGAGTCACAATTGAAAAACCCCAAACAAAACAATCTTACTGGAAATTGTCTTTAGACATAAGGAGGCAAAGTCTGCTTAACAGAGAATGAGAATATCTGGATGGCGACTCTCTTCGTTACTGCAGGCGAAGGTGCTGTGGAAGGAGTGTGACAGGGAGCATGGTGGCACGGACCCAGCAGGATTTGATCAGTCATCTCATGCTAATAGATTTCTTGGGTGAGAAATAACCTCGGTCCTTGGATTCGCACAAGAGAGAATTCACACTGCCGCCTGGTTTGCGATCCATGTGGGTTTTTATAAAGGATGAACGTTTCAGGCAGTGCTGTAAACTGCACACAGGCACCCTCCTGGCACTACACATGCACACGTGATGGCTGCGACCCTAGAAAGAGACCAGAGACTGCGGCTGACCGAGCAGAAGGCCAAGGAAAAAGAGAGCTGGACTCTCCAGGTTCCCGTTTTTTAAGGTCTTCCGCTGGAAGGCATAGTGTGTAGTACTGGTTGACTCCACTGGCTGAACTAAGCCCTCCTGGTCTACTTCAGGGCCCACTCAGGTGTACTAGCTCAGGGGCCAAATTGGCACATGCCCCTTATCCTGCATTGACTTCCAAATTCCTGAAGGGGACGCTATTCTGCTACCTAACAGAACCACTAGTGGGAGAGGGAGGCTTTGGCAGGACCATCTGGCTTCCTGGGGCTAGCTGCCCTGGTGACAGCTCCAGCTGTGTCAAGAAGCACCATCGGCCTCCAGGGCAGGAGAGGGCAGTGGTGATGGTGGAGAGGATCCCATTCAGAACCATAAGGGATTGCTCAAATGATTAGAGAGAAATCGGTGGATGAGGAAAGGGAACCCTACAATTGCCTTATGGTGTTGAGCCAACTCTGGTTCCCTGTGACCCTCTTAGTCAATGAAGAGCTACTCTCTAGGAGTTCCAAGGCTGTAAATCTTTACAGAAGCAGGCTGCCACATCTTTCTCTCAGGAAATAACAAGTGGGTTCAAAGTCCTGACCTCTCTGTCAGCAGCTGAGTGCTTCGACCACTGTGCCACCAGGGGTCCGTCTATGACTGTCAGGGTTTAAGAAATCCTGATTTTGTTCCCTGATGCTGGGAATCAAAATAATACAGCTAGCAATGGTGCCTATGAACCAGGGCTGCCGCCGTGAACATTGGCATACACATCTTCAAGCGAGTCTGTTTTTAAGCCTTTGTAGTAGATGCCTCCAAGCAGAATTCCTGGGTCAGAGGCTAGTGCTGCTTTTAATTTTTCAGAGAAGCCACTGGACTGTTTTCCACAATAGTTTACATTCCTGTCCGCAGTGGATAAGGGTGCTGGTTCCTGGTTCCCTCTTGTCATTTGATTTAGATTTTGTGTTAGCAGCCCTGGAGGAAATGCAATCGTCTTTTGTTGTGATTTGCATCTACATCTCTGTGGTGACTGATGGCCCTGTATCCACTTGAATGTCTTTCATATTGAAATGGTCACTGAATTTCTCTGTCCATTTTACAAATGGTCGTTCGTTTTGTCTTTTGTTGTTAAGTTTGATTCTCACTAGTAGAGTCACATTTTTGGTTATATCATTAGGTAAATACATTTTTAACGCTCAGAAGCTTTTGAATTTAATCAGGGTGGTTTCATTTCTAAATGATTAAGCAGCAGAGAAATTGAGATGGCAAGCCCAATGACTTATGCCAGTCCATTAGGGTATCATGGATGTAAAGAAGCCGTAGTAGAAGATTCAGAAAACCCAATGCCTTCTTTCAAATTACTTCTGAACCACTTCAAACCAAATGATTCCTCTACAAAGTTCTTTCAGTTTCTATGCAAACAGAAACTGTCCCTCCTGATTTCCATAGCACTTACTACTATCATGACTTTAATTTCCTAGATTTTTATCAATTATCATATGTTTTTATAGTACTTTCTTACTGTTTTGTGCATAAATATTGAGTTCCTGCTAAGACCTGGATGGACCACTTGGAATTCTTGTATCAGTATCTCAATACATCTCGATTTCATTAACATTTTCAGGTGATTAACTTTAATTAAAAACAACCTCCCAATTTACAGTAACAAGGTAGTGGCGGTGAGTGACAGATCTCCCAGATAGTATAAGACGGTTGGAAATTCCTTCAGTGGATGAGCCACACAGAAGAGTGAAGTGAATTTGCCCTTATCATGGACTTCCCTGTCAATCTCAATTGAAGCTTGTTTCTGCCAGTGATAGAACTCTTTGGGACTTAAATAGAAGCTTATTTACTTATTATTGTATTGGAGATCTATTTTCTCAAAGTCAAGAATAGTGTGACACTTATCATTATGTACCTGGAATTAAGACAGAAACAAGATTTGTAACTCAATAAATTACCAAATGAAGGGATAAGTGGACGCATGGATGCTGAAAAAATCGGTCTGCAATCCGGAACAGTGGCAAAGGTCTCCTCCCACTTGTTCTGTGTTAGAGAGGATGAACTAGGTTCATGCCTTTTTATATGCTTTCAGTTCATACTTAGTGCTGCTACTACCTTCATTTCAGTAGACAAAGCTTTATCTTTCAACTAACACAAAAAGTATTCATCACCACACTGACTTATGGACATTAATCTACGCAGAGGATTCAGATGAGATTAAATGAGAATTGGGTCCCCTAAACTCTGGTTTTGTGAACAAATAAGCTGTCCTTTAAGTTGAAATAATTTTGTAACATGATCAACTTTATCAGAGCTGGCCTTTTGAAATCCTAAACTGAGACTCCCCTTATTGCCAGTCATTGAAGTGTAGCCAAGTGATCAAAACTACAGGAGAAACCAGAGCTGGCTTAATGGTTCATATGTTTTGCTGGTCACAGATTAACTTTCTTACATTGCGCATGATCAAAGACCAGCACATTTGCCCTGGGGTATGCTTTATGATCCAACCCCTTGTGAATGAATAGGCTCTGAGGGTGTTGTGAGTTACATATTGAACTGTTAGCCCCAAGGTTCAAACCTACCGGATACTCCACTGGAGAAAGATGAAGCTGTTTGCTCCCGTAAAGATTGAATGGCTCCTAAATCCAAGGGGACAAGTCTACTCTGTCCCCAAAGGTTGCTTTGGGTCAGAAATCACTTGATGCCAGTGAATTTGTCCATCTTCAAGGATGTGATTCGGGGGGTGGGGGGTCCTGCAAGGCCCCAAATGCCCCACATTGAAATTTGTCTTCTGTGTGAAAATCTTATTGTTTGAAAGTTTAACTTATGCAACTAAAGTCAAAACCAGATAAGTGAGTCCCCAAAGCTGTGTGCAAAACTCTAACTCAGGGGTTCTCAAACCTCCTAGTGCCACAGCCCTTTACAACAGTTCCTTATATTGTAGTGACCCCAACCATAACACCATTTCATTGCTATTTTATAGCTGTAATTTTCCTACTGGTATGAATTGGCCGACCCTTGTGAATGAGTCATTCAACCCCATAAGTGGTCGCGACCCACAGGTTGAGAACCGGTGTCCTAACCCATAATGTAAATCTGATCTTAAAACTTCTATTATTACCTAGGATGGGTGGGGGATCTTTGTGGAATGGGTTATGGGATAAGATCTTGAGAGAGGAAAAAGACCTTGGAGAATTTGAGGTCCTGAACTTGTGGGCAGTGTGAGGGCACCAACTCACACCAGCAACTCTATGACATCTGTTCAACTTTATAGTGGCTGTGTTTTATAACCTAATTACAGGATTCATCTGCCTTCCCACTCACAGAATCTGCCCTCACTTATGGAGAGAGGATTACACACAACAGACATCAGGTTGTGCGAATGCATACCAGCTTACACTTTTGTCTTCGATACCGTCCTTCTATTACATCAGACCACCATTGCTTTGTTTCATCCCATCTTCTGGGCCCACCCTCCAATCTCGGCCCACACATACTTTTTTAATGTAACTTCCTCAGTACCTTGATAGACTGTTCTCTTCATGGCTGGAACATCCTAATCATGGGTCATTTGGTTAAGGATGTGCATGCTAGAGCTGGTCCACAAGGTGGCTGCCCACCAGAAAATGTAAAGCTCCTCATACTTCCTCATCTATGAAGAGAGTGACGATAGAATCTATATAGTAGGCATTATAAGAATAAGAAGAAAAAGAATCCCAAGACTTTCTATTGGATTCCAATTAATAGCAGTCCTATGTAGGACCAAGTAGAACTGCTTCATAGGGCTTCCAAGAGTGTCACACACACTGTTAGGCAATCTCTTCAGAACCTCTAAACAGAAAGCTTGATTAACAGATGACCTGGTGAAACTAACTCCAATTCACATAAAAAACAATCAAATGAGCACTGTCTTGGTATTTGATTTCACTTACCCAGCTTTGGGGGGTGTGGTGATGACTGCATCTTCCGTTGTCTTGATTGGCATTTGCTTTCTGGTTTGTAAGGCTAACTCAATGTCTCGTCACCTAAGAAAGGCATCTGGGTCTGTTCGGAGCTATTCTTTCAAAGCATGGCAGGTTTACACTCAGCAACCTTTTTGCTGGTCAGTCAGAACCCAAGGCACAAATTTTGCAGTAGATCTTGCCCATTCGCAAATCTTCCATTAAAATTCTCTGAACCCATCATTTCAATGATCTCTTGTTCGTCTTCAAGCATAAGGGTATACATTTTGTCAAAATTTTCATCCATTCAGGAAGTTGATGGATGTCTAGAATGAGGTTTGTCATCAATTGATATTCCACCTTTTTAGAAATAAGAAAACCACTTGTACCATTGCATTTTTTCCATAGCGCTATTCTGGTAGGTTGCGTTCAGCATTTTTCCCAAGCAAGAAACAAAATTTCACAGCCACACACTTTTCTCTTAAATTGGTCATCACAAAAAAATGAGGTTCGAGTGAAACTACTTTTACCAAAAAAAAAAAAAATCACTGTGACCAGAGAGAACTTTCCCAGGCAATGCCACTAGATACACTACCTTGGAGTTGCTTAGTGCTCGCCTAGTGGGAAAAATGGGTACTATGAAAGCCCTGCTGCCTGGTAGAACTTTTTCTGGTTTTAGGTTGTTTTGTTTTGGGGTGAGAAGAGGGAAGGGATACCCCCTTGTATGTATATATACACACACATACATAAATATGCATACATATATATCATTTTTTGTATTTATAGTGCTTGGCACAGTATGAGACATAATGCTCTCCAAAATGTAGAAATTATTTTTAGTGTTTGTGGTAGTCTTGTGCTTATGTCAATTTCATGATTGGGAGTCTAGGGGTGAAGTCTAGCCTGTCAACCTGGAGATAGCCAAACAGTAGCCAATGAGGCCTCTGTATGGGCATGGCCTTCTCCTGAGGTTTCTAGGAGATCTTGCAGTATTTCCCAATTGGAGAGGGAGACTGGATGGAGTCTCTGAGATGGCAAACTACTGACAAGATGAGATGACAGCATGCTGATTAATCCTGATTCCTGGAGAATGAAGGAGCCAGAGGAGAAGCCACATGCGCTTGCCCTGATGGAACCAGACCTCTGGGACCGGAGAAGCAGAGAGACCCCTGCCAGTGCTGATATGCTCCTACCACCAATGGATACTGCTGATGGACCCTGAATCCTGGAATTAAGGATCCATGGGGAGATAGTGTCAGGATGCCTCCTCTGCACGTGCTTTGTGAGGCAAAAGGAGACTTTATAGACTGGTATCGGACATATGGGCTAATATTGGACTTATGACTTTGGACTGGTCTGGGTTGGGATGCTTTCTCAATGTTCCATTCCTCTTTATATAAACCTTTCCCTTAAATCCATATGCGTGTTTATGAATTTGTTTCTCCACTCTACCTGGACTAACACAGTGTTTAATGTATCAATGGTTTTATTTGTGCATTTTTTTTCTCTAGAAAGGATATCCTAACAAGTTTTGATATATTCTTCATTAGGGGAAATTGGATGGTGGATAATACAATACTTATCTGCTTTCAACTTTTTTCCAAGTCTAATTTTTTTGTAACCAAAATTTTATCTCCACTGTAAGCCTTCTGATACTTCTGACTTCGGAATGGATCTTCTTCAGTACTGATATAAAACTATATACTTATTTTGCCCCATGAGGTGTAGTCCATTAATTTGACTTTTGTTATAATAATCCCTTATGTGGTATGTTATTAATTCTAGACTCTGTACTTTTGATGATAATCCTATATTGGAAGGTGTTCAATGATTTTGTAATGGACAGAACTGAGGTGGAATTAAGTCTCCACTTTCATAGAGGGTGTGACCCAAATCACCAGCCCTTTGTGTCCTTTGGGGTATTGTCTACTGGAAGACAAATACCACACTTCCATGCAAGAGTGAGCCATGCCAGAGCAGAAACACAGAATCCCAGGACCATTGGGAAAAGAGTGGCTCATGAGGGACATTCATGATCTCTGTCTAAAGAGGTGAAAGTCAAGGTCAGAGACAACCATGGCTGCAGCACAGAGACCAGAGGACAGAGTAGAGAAGCCACACTAAGACCAAAGGCCAAACAAGGAGACCAGGAAACAGCAGAGGAGCCATGCACAGACTATATCTGGTGGAGCAGGGCAGCGGGCTGGTTTTCTGGTCCACGGAGGCAGAAGCCTAAGGCTCATGTGGCCAAGGAACTGAGGACCAGAGAGAGATTGGCAAGTGGCTAAGAAGAGGGATTGCTGTAGATCAAGGACATATCCTTACTTTTATTGATCCTGACTTAAGGCAACCCATTAACTTCCCTAATAAACCCCCCTTATTGTGAATATTCTTTGCAATTTCTTTGTGGTCATTGCCATGAATTCTAGAGCCCAGTATGGACATGGAATGTCGTGGGAGTACCGGTTAATGATAGATTAGGTAAAGAAGCGTGGAGGGTGGAGACCTGTCTGACACCCCCCACCCCCTTTGTGGCATAGAGAAGGCAGAGGAGGTCAGATAGAACCTCCACACTGTTTTCTCACCATATTTTATTATAATTACTCCTGCTCAGAATAGGACTTCCATGGAAGCAGAGATGATGCTTTCTTTCATCTTTCTATCTCTACTATAGAGCACTAGATTTACAAGAATTTCCAGCATATCATTCACACATACTGACTTAATAAACTTATTTAATTTATTTTCTAATCATGCGCAGGAGACCCAGTAAGTGGCAAAATGGGATGTGATTATTGCAAATTCTAACCTGTGGGAGAGTGAGTGATTAAAATGTGGTCCCAAGACACGTAGTAGTATACTAACTCATTTGAGTATAAACAATGGGTCTGGGGACCCATCTCCCTAGCCTACTGAATCAGAAAACCTGGGTATGGAGGCTGGGTCCAACAGTCCATGTTTAACTATTTTAGTGGAGGTGAAGATAAAACAGATAACAAGGGGGCTGAGCCCCAGTGGCGTAGTGGTTGAGTGCGGGACTGCGACCCAGTGGCTTGGCGGTTCAAATCTAGTGGCAGCTCTCCAGGGCCAAGGCTGGGTAGCTCCCATGACCACCAGAGGGCAGTGATGCTTCCCCCCCTAAAAAAAACAAACACCAAAAAAAAACAAACAACCACACACACACACACACACACACACACACACACACACAAACAGATAACAAGGTATCCCTCAGCTGTAAAGCGCTGATCGGATTTCTGAGATTGTCAATCCTTCCTACAGCAGAAAACCTCATATTTCTGCCATAGAGTGCCTCATGGGTTCAAACTGCTGACATCAAGGTAGGCAGTCCACCAGGTAACCCACTGTGCCACCAGGATTCCTTATACCAAGCTATAGCTATATTCAAGGAATACAAAATTCCTGAAACTCAAATATTTTATTGAAAAAGAAATTCTGTAGAGTTGTCTTTGAGAAATAATGGAATTCCCACTTAGCCATATTGTGAGGATTTTGAATAATGATGACGGAATGTCTTTAGCAACTTGCACACTTAGAAATGGAAATTCTGTCTTAAAACATTGAGTAGCATTCAGCCCACCTGTTCTGGTGCAGCCCTGTAGCATGACTGTTCTGGAATACTTTCGCATTTGACAGTTGTTGCTGTGATCACAACTTTTTAAACATGAAGCATCACATTAACCACGTTGGTCTCAAAAAAAACTATAGCTGCCTGCCAAATACCAGCTGCGGTCACGTGGCCCATGCTGCTCCTCCAAATTGTACCTCGGTTCCAATGGCTAACTTTTACGACCAGTTATGTGATCAGCAAATACAGGTTCATTTGATCCAGAATTCCATTTCCTTTCAAGTTAATATACTGCAATCACAGCCCTGCACCTTTGTTCTAAAGAACAAAGCTACTATTTTGCTTTCATTCTCCTGATTTCCTTAAGAGGAAAGGTTTGGCAGAATCATACGATGCTGTGTGATTCATCTCACGAAGAACCTTAGTCAAGAGAAGCGTTTCCTTATGACTTTTTACTGCAGACTCTCATGTCTTGGCTTCTGTCGTGCTGGCGGGAAAAAATATATATCACTTTTTGGGTCATTTGGACACTGTCTTCCTCTCAGAGCTTTGGGGGCTATCTTCCCAGAACACACCTATCTCTTTGTGACAGTTTCCTCTTTGTGCAAGCAAAATCTAATCCACACAATTCTTCCATTGAGCTGGTTTGGAGATGCCCTTTCCTTGCAATCAGGAAGCCCAAGTTCAAATCCTGCTTCTGACAGTTCCTCTCTATGAAACCTTGAACCCAACATAACCTCTCTGCCCATCATGTTCCTAGGTGCAACCGCACTTTCGGTGTGATTGTGAGAATTAAACAGGAGAGCGCAGGGGGGCAGAGTTTACAAATGCAAGGAATTATTTTTCTGATTCCAAATGGCAGCCTTAAAAAGAGCAAACAGCTTCCAATAATCCTCGGTGAGTCCAGTGGCCTCTGTGTGAAAAATCAGCCAAGATAAACAGGCATCCTTTGAAGCTGCAGTACTTTTCTCTTCCTCAGTGGGCACGATGTACTATCATCACATTGGCGGTCCAGTGGTAGCACTCTCACCTTGCCTGTGGGAGACCTGGGTTCGACTCCCCTGTTTGTGCAGCTGCTGACACCCATCAGTGGAAGCTTTTGTGTGGTTGCTAAGATGCTTAGCAGGTTTCAGCGGCACTCCCAGACTGAAACAGACTAGGGAGAAAAGTCTAGTCCCAACTTCTGAAAATAAGTCTGTGGAAACTCTGTGAATCACAGTTGCCTGAGCTGCCACAGGTGATGAAGGTGGGGCAGGAGTAGGTGACATCTGGACCCGGTGTGCATGTCTGAGTCGATGGCAGCTATGGACACACCAGGCACTGATAGCTCGGAACCAGGCACAAACAAAACAAAGCCAGGTCTTTTGGAGCAGGCTCCCACTCATGGTGACCTCCGTGCGTGTCAGAGTAGAAAAAACAATACTCATACCGTTTCAGTGGCTGATTTTTCCAAAGGAGATTTCAGGGGGTTCTTTGTTGTGTCAGTCCGGGTAGACTAGAGGAACAAATTTCATAGACACGCATATGGATACAAGGAAAGGGTTCACATATAAAAGGCACAGGATATTGACCCCAGCCCAGTTCAAAGTCATAAGTCTGATATTAACTCATATGCCCAAAATCAGTCTATAAAGCCTCCTTCCATCTCATAAAGTCACAGGTCAGTGGGTGCAGAATCCCGGCACTGGCAGGGGTCTCCGCATGGCTCCTTGCTTCCAGGGCTCAAGGTCCATCAACAGCATGCCGCCCCAGCTTCAGAGGTCTGACTCCATCAGGGCAAAGCCCTGTGACCTCTCCTCCGGCTCCTCCAGCTTCTCAGACACTGCCATCTTGTCTTGTCCATGAGTCATCATCTCTCAGACTAACTCCCAACAACTGGGGAAGATAGCTTCTCATCTTCACGAGGGAAATATCCAGAGATTTCCCAGAAGTCTCAGGAGAAAACCATGCCCACATAGAGGCCTCATTGGCTACTCAATGGCTATCTCCAGATTAACAGGCTAGACTCCACCCCTACATTTCAGGCATAAAATTAACATAAGCACATGACTGCCACATTTGTAGTGCTGCAGGGGGCGGGGGAGCTCTTGAACCTCCAGCTTCTAGGTTAGCAGCAGCTTCCTATGTTAACCATGTGCCTCAACCAGGGATGAGGAGATGGTCTTATCATTTTGTATTCCAAAGCGAATATTTCTGGCAATTGTGAGAACACAAGGGATTGAAAACTAGGTAAAGTATTACAAGGGTCAACTATAGTCTTCGTGGTAGCAACAGCAAGGGATAGATTCCAAAACTCTACCAACTCAGAACGAATCAGATATTGTTCTAGCTGCAGTGGAAGGGGCAGGTGGGTGGGGAGGAGATCAAAAATAACTCTACAGTGCCTCCCCTGAATGACTGGGAA